>BSBK01005568.1:600000-804444 GCA_027943335.1 Chamaecyparis obtusa | reverse complement strand
TCTTATTTGGAAAGGATCTCGTGAAAGAGGCCCACATTTTGTTATGCTGTCTGAATTCTGCATTTTTTTTGACAAGCTTTCGCTTTTCATGGTGTTGATAGTGACAAATCAACATTGTTTTGCACCATAGTGACTAAATTTTCACTTTGCACCATCGTGAAAGTCAATTATTTTATTAAAAAAGACAAAAAGAGATTGAGGTAAGTTTTTTTATTTTTTACATGTCAAATGTTAATAGTGTTTTGGTTTATAATTTGTATGATCATCCAAGCAAAGGTTGATGTTTCCTTGAAAGAAAATTTGACTTCTTTAAAACTTGAAGGTTGTTTCATAGCCCATAGTTCCACATCCGTGAAACTTCTAAATTTTTGTTTCTTTAGCATCATCTTTAGATATCAACATAGGGTGTATAAGAGGTTAAATATATTTCCAAATTTCAAGCCTAAAACCCTAAGCAAAGAGGTGAAAATGATATGCAAGAGCCTTTGTATTATGAAATTTTTATGATTATTTTAACAAGACATTTTTTCCTCCATCAATTTTTGGGGATTCATTATAGGTTTAGGATACCAAATGACTTACTAATCCTTGTCGTTGATGTATGCACATATGAAAAAATTTGGACTTTGATTATGCATCATATATTATGAGGGAAATTCATAAATCTTTTGTGACCATAAAGAAATACCACAAGGTAGTGCACTTCAAAAGGTACTCACTTTTGTATCATGTTATTCTTTTCTCTATTTTGAAATTTTGGAAGCCCCAACTCAAGGTGAGACTATAAGAGAATAATAGAGCTTTGTCAAGTTGAGAATGGATCTACATTTGGGACAAGCACTATGAGGCATCTTATTATATAGTTTTTGAAGAATATTTTGGAAAAAAAGATTTGATTTAGATGGGACAATGAGTAGATTGGATATTGTTTGAAATTTTTAACAGATTTTTAAAGAAAAAATACCTTGTGCATGAGAAGGAATAAACACATTTGGGGTGATTAGTTTTATCAAATTTTATGGTTCACTAGTAGCATCTCATGCACTACCAAAAAATGTCCTTGATAGAATCCCATTTTTATAGAATACATGGAAATTGAATAAGGTAGATAACACTCATTTAAGAAGTGCAAAAAGGGTTCTACATGCCATCAACAAGTATTTTTTATATTTTTTAGTGTTGTCCAACAAAGACCTTTAATTGATCATAAATTTCTTGATACCTTATACAAGTGGATGCACCAAAGCCATTTGATCCAGAAAACTTTATCCATGAAGATAGGGAATTTCAGAAAATGTCTGGCTTCATGCACCAATATGATAAAATTGAGGACCTAATAAGAAATTTTTATACTATCAAGAGGTGATCATGAAGAGGGGGAATTGAGAAAATGTCATATTTGTAGACACCTAGAAGAATGAAAATATCCAACATATAAGGGGTTAGCAGAGGAGATTAATGATCCTCTTTTAAGAGTAAAATTATTGATGGATTCTTACAAATATGATCTTGATAAGAACAAGCTATTTTAGCTTGTTCCAATCACTCTTACTACACCCCTTGTTGTGTCTACACCATCTTCATTAGAACCAACATCAATTATCTCATGTTAAGGACCCAATAATGAAATTTCATAGCAAGTGGACTTGAGGATAGAAAAAGTTAACAAAGTGAGAGAAAAAAAATTGATACCTTGACACCCAATAGAAGATTGTAGTGGACCCTCATCCAATGGTTAAAGAATTATCTAGTTATATAAAGGGAGTATAACTTGTTGATGATGTTAGTGAATTGACACATTATAGACTTGTTCTTGATACATAATTTGATATAAGTGTAATGAATTTATATTATAATTTGTCATATTGTAAGAGGTTTATATTATAATTTGACTTATTGGTTTACATTTATATTATATTTTAAAATTGTAATCAATTGATATGTAGAAATCATCATCATGCCAAGGAAATGAGCAATGAATTTAACACTAGAAGAGCATGAAAGAGACAAAGAGAAGAAAAGGGAAAGAATGAGACAACTTCGTGAACAAAAAAAATTAGATACTATAGAAGAAGATTTTTCTTGGATGAGGAACATGAAACATCAATACAAAGTAAGAGAGATTGGAATTGGAATAAAAAAGACAACGAATGAGAAACTTGCGTGCAATGAGACAATTGAATTATGAAGATGTGGGGACATCATCTACAAGTTCCCAAGTTCAAGAGACATCATCATCCTATGTTCAAGGCACACAATGTATCATGTTGAAGGTACACCATTGTCTACTTCCGAAGGTGGAGGCACACCAATGTTTCATGTTGAAGGCACACCATTGTCTACTTCTGAAGGTGGAGGCACACCAATGTTTCATGTTGAAGGCACACCATTGTCTACTTCTGAAGGTGTGGGCACACTCTTCGATCATGTTGAAGGTACATCATTGTCTACTTCCGAAGGTGTGGGCACAACATTGTCTCATGTTGAAGGCACTCAAGATGGTATGCAATTCACACATAATGTATTTGATGCTCCTAGAATTATTAAATATAGAAAACCAAAATATTTGATTGATATTGATACTAACATTTTGCAAGCAATGCCTGACAAGATTCCCATGCATACTTGTCAAAGAAATGTTAATCATATTTGGAGATCATTTTTTGAGAATTTAAACATGACAAGAAGATGTCAACTATTGTTGAAATGATGAGAAACTTGAAATTTAGGCCCATCATGAAGATTCTTGGGCTAAGACCGACAAACGATTCAAGTGAAAAATCTATTGTAAAGAATCTAATGACTACATATGAGAGTGTGGGTTCTACATCACGCACGAAAGATAGTAATGTCACACGACATGTACTTACATCAACAATAGTAAGCACTCAAATGAAGAAATCTTGACTCATTAGAAAGATAATCAAAACATTGAAAATAAGTAGAAAGTCTCTAATGAGAGCCCTGAGAAGGCGTCAAAGAGTGGAAGATCCAAATAGCAATAAGTTATCGGCATTTTCTGGTAGACTACTGTGAAAAGATAAAGCAATTGTTGAAGCTTTGAAATCCTTGATTGAAGAATTTTGGAAGAATAATACACGGGTATCTCCTAATCAAAGAGATGTTGTAAGAACGAGGATTGGTAGTCAAACTTGTGTTCCACATCCAAAACATTTTTTGGATTCAACTTAGACACAATTCTTTGGAAAATAAATGCAAACGTATCCTCAAATTAAAATTAGTCAGAGATATTTTGAAATGTGTAAACCTTTTATGTCAAGATAAATCACACATGCACAACTTGTTGTTGTAGGATACATATTGAATTTTCTAACCATTTTGAAGTTTATAGGAATATATGTGTAGCTTTGCACTCTAACAATGTTTTGTAGGATTGTAACATAAATGTCCCACCTAGATCTTCAAGGGAATTAATATCTACCATTTTATGTGAAAGATTGGATGGTCAACAATTTTACAAGCTCTCATGCTTGAATGGTACATGCATAGATTGTGGAGGTTTGCGACGTTTGCCAATTTGTCAACATATGGAGAGTACGCATACAATCGGTAACAAAATAGTGGAATTTGGAAAATATAAGACCGTGACATACAATCTAAAAGATGGAAAAGAGGCTAAAAGATGTGATTTAGTAATTGAAAAAATCCAGTGTATCAGTTCATGGACATTTTTGTAAAAAAATTATTTATGAGTATGCAAGACATACACATAGAGCACGATGGTTAGATATGCAATTCAAGTTGTGCAAGGACACATTCCCACTCGATACCATTGTTTTAGTTGTGGACTTTGCAGAGAACTACACACTACAACCATAAAATGAGGTGCAAGCAAAGTATTACAGCTCTCAACAGGTTGCTATATTTGTTCATATAGCATTCATGCATGCACCAGACAGTACAGAGGAGAATAGGAAGATATTGAGGGAGTATCATTTTTATATCAGCAATGATCGCTCACATTCTACAGAGTTTGTACATGGTTGCTTTCAACTATTTTATGGTCATTTGGCAAATAGGGGCATAAAACATCATCGACATATCATTTGGTTAGATAATTGTGCATCCCAATTCAAGAATTTACGGATGTTTTATTGGTTGTGCAGGATGCATAAGATTACTAGAATTCAATATATGTGGAATTTCACAGAGGCCAGTCATGGAAAGGGAGAGCACGATGGCACAGGTGCATGTATTAAAAGAGCCTTAGCACATGAAGAATTAAAGTACACAGAGAAAGCAACATTTTCAGATGCAAGATGTATTGTCCAGTGGTGTAACGCTACAATGGGTCCAGGTAATGAAGGTGAGTCTATGGTTCGTATATTTTTTTGGTTTATGGATGAAACTAACATTGCACCATATGAGGATTGTTGTACATTGACAGGATCGAGTGAGCTACACTCTTTTAGAAGTTGTAATGCAGGTTCATGGAGTATCCACACACGACATATGGCATGCTTTTGTTCATCATGTGTAGATGAAGATTGGGATGGGTGTGAGTCAAAGGAATGGGTTGACAAATGGTATACACATATTTTGAGTCCACTTGCCTTCTATCATCCCCATGAATCACTACAACCGATAGAAATGGAATCATCCATTGACTTTGATCGCTTATCTGATCTAGTACAACTAGGTCGGTATTTTCCACATACAAATAATCTCAAATTTAGTACTTTATCATAAATATTTAGTAAACTAATGTCCTCATTATGTTTATATCATTACAGGCCATGTTTTTGCTGTTATTGCACCTGAAGACAATGAAGAAGGGATAGATTATTATTTGTGTCATTGTGTAGAGGCTAAAAAGAAATTGGATCGGTCAGTTAGCGATGGTGAAGAATTAGAATACCCTATAGGAGTAGTGGTTGTAACTGGTACATGGCTTAGACGGTATGCTATGAAGAACCCTAGGTTGTGGTTGTTCGAGGATTGGCAGACACAAAGAAAGATTCTTCATTATTCAAACCTTGTCATTGCATCAAATGTCCACTTAATCAGATATGGGGGAAGACCACAAAATAAAACTCTTTGGAAGGTTCGTGAGTCAGACCATGAGCCAATACTTGAGACAATCAAGGGTAGGGAAAACCTAATTGGTTCATTGGACTAAATGGAGATACAAAATATCGTAACATGTCAAATTTATATAGCACTATAAATTGGGTGGATTGTAAATTGCTCATGCATTACCCCGTATGTATAACGGGAAGTTTGTAACACTTAATGACAACCTTTCTCTTCTATTTTTTGGGGCTATATCGGAAGGTTTTCTCTACCTAGCTCTTTCCTTCGGTGCTCCTATTGAGCTGAGTTGTAAAAATATTTCTCATTATTAATAAAAAAAAAATTATAATAGAAATTCTTGACATACAGTAAGATCTCAGTTCAGCATTAACTTCCACACATAAACCCAAGCCAAAACCAACTTCTAAACAAGCCTTCCATAAACACCACATACAAAAAACCTAAAATCTTCCAACAAAACCTAACCCAGAGTAGTAGGAAACTTGGTAACAGCCTTACTTCCTTCAGAAGCAGCATGCCTAGCCAGCTCTCCAGGCAGAACAAACTTGACAACAATCTCAATTTCTTTGGAGGAAAGTGTCACAATCTTGTTATATTTTAGCAGAGAATCAGCCTTAGGAGTAATCTTATCAAAAATATCAATCATGAAGCTCTCCATGATATCCATGGCAGCACTGGATATTCCCTTGGAGGGATGCACTTGTTTCAACACCTTGTATATTAACCTTTTGTAACTTCTTACACTTCTCTTCCTCTTCTTTTTCTTATTATTTTCCTTTTGAACATCACTTTCTTTTCTTTTCTTAGCTTTGGAGAATCCTTTACTTCATTCTCTCCTTTCATACCATCTTGATGCAGAGCCCTCCACTATCACCTTAAATAGGCCAACTCAACTTGAGGATTCAACAAGTAACTTGGAATCAACTCAAGGAATCAGTCCTATTCAAAGATCAAATGGAGTTCTCTAAATTTTTAAGTCACTTCCACAACCACACTCATGAGATCACTATCACTTTTCTTTGTTACAATCTCTCTAAGCACTAGTAACCTCCTAGGCCACTTAGTGCACCTAGTGCCTCCAACACACCAAAAACCAAACCAGATTTCTTACCTTGATCCCAATGCTATGGATCATCTTAACATGGTACATTATACATTTTCAAACTCCCCTTTCACTCCTATCCACTCATCTTTCACCATTCTTCCACTATAGCCTTCTAGGCCTGCCTAGTAGCCCTGCCAAAACTGAAATCAGCATTTTTTTCCCAAACTTCGCAAACAACCTATCAATTTTTTTCTATTTTTGAGTACCCTTTTCAAAGTTCCTAAGTTGATATCAATCTCAGACTTTAACTCTTTGACTGGTGTAGACTTCCTTTTTTAAGTGCTCTTCTCACAAGCCTAATTAGCCCCTCCTAACAAAGCAACCCTATCACCCACTTACTTCCAGGGTTCCATGACCAAAAAAAGTCTTTTATTATGATCCTAAACAAGGATTTTCCACTTTTCAATAATAGACAACAAGTTTTAAACAACCAACTACAAAACCCTCTATTTAAGGCCTTCACACCTGTGGCTTCTCCAATCTAACACCTCCACACACTTCCCAATCAAAATAAGGGTTTAAAAACCATTAAAACAACATAATATGACCATCCAAGCCATAAAATATGGCCCTCCAATGGATGAATCTCTCAGACCATGACTGGTCCCAACACTAGTAACCCCCAATCAGCACTTTACTCTCCATGTTTGTGGTCTCTCCTCCACAATACCTGCCCATCCCTACATTTAAAATTATATAAAAGGATTATATACATTTTATGACTCCTCCCACCAATCAAATCAACCACATGGGGTGGGGGAGTCAATCCATTCATTAAACTTTCAAAATAAACAAAGTGTTGTTTGCAAAATCCCTGTTCAGGACAGTCAAGAATAACTTGGATTTACTATCCCAAAACCTTTCGATATAGCCCCACATAAACACCACATACAAAAAACTTAAAATCTTCCAACAAAACCTAACCCAAAGCAGTACGAAACTTGGTAACATCCTTACTTCCTTCAGAAGCAGCATGCCTAGCCAGCTCTCCAAGTAGAACAAACTTGACAACAATCTCAATTTCTCTAGAGGAAAGTGTCACGATCTTGTTATATTTCAGTAGAGAAGTAGCCTCAGGAGTAATCTTATCAAAAATAATGTAGAGGTGACAGCAAGAATGTGGAGTGCCCTTCCTTTTGCTCCCACAACTCACCAACCAACTACAATGACCTAAGGATGTTCACAAACTCCTTAAATGGTGTAACACAACCAAAACAAGGGTTTCCTACTCCAAAAAACTCCTTTAGAAAGTTTACAAACTCAATCAAACTTTGGTGCCTTTTGGGCTTTAGGGACACTAGGCCTAAATCTAGCCTTTAACTAGAATTCTTCACCAGTGGACTTCCTGACCACTCCCAAGCATTTAGATGGTCCTCATATGACCTAAGGATGCTAAACCAGCTCTTGGTTTGGTCCTTTTACAACTGTACCATAGCTGACAAGTGGAGAGCTTCTCAAGGTACTGATCTCTTTCATAGAGAAGTTCCTACTTCATCTCAAGGTTCTCGTTTAGGTGACCAACTCCTTCGAGGTCCACAAATAGACCCATTAATTGGTAAAAGGGTAGATGCAATTTTGGAAAGAGTATCCCAATTGAAGAGTAATGGAAATTCCAGTGAGCATGAAGTTATTGTAGATACAATGGGTGTATCTCCTCCACTAACAAATATAACTACTTCTAGAGACTTGAGTTTAAATGGAGACTATATGTTCCCAAACATGCCCCAGTTGAGCAGATGAACCAGATGTTGCTTGAGTAAAGAAGATAGTGGTTTATTAAAGCATCTGCATTATCCCACTTGCTATTAGTTACTACTTTTTGAGCAGCTTGCTAGCTGGTTCTATGCAGGATTTATATAATATATAATGTCCTCATGCAAGTACATGCCACACATAGTCGTTCCAACCCCACTCCCGACTCCGTGCTGAAGTGTCCCTCAAGGTCCCTTAAGCATAAAATTGGCAATATTTGTCGGGTCGTATCTTGGAGCTTATGTGAGGTAGCATGGATCAATTAATTACTACGAGACCGTATTGTTGGGGCCTACAAAAGCCTATCTCGATTTTTGGAGATTCAATTTTGTTTAAATTCAGCAACACATTCTCGGTCAGTGTCAGAACTCAAAGTGTTCCTCAGTTGAAATGGTCAATGTTGCGTATCTTTTCAACCATTAGTCATAGCATCAAACTGTTAGTTCCAACAGCTCTGAATGGCCGGGTAAATGCTAGTGGCAACCTCATTCACCACGCACAGTCATTTGAACCTCGCCGACAACTCTATGCTGAAGTGTCCCTCAAGGTCCCTTAAGCATGAAATCAGTCATCTCTGTGGGGTCATATCTCAAAGCTCATGTGACATAGAATCGATTCGTTAGGTGCTACAACATTATGTTGTTGGGGCCTACAAAAGCCTATCTCAGTTTTCAGAGATTCAACTTATTTTAAATTCAGCAACACATTCTCAGTCGGTGTTAGAACTCAAAGTGTTCCTCAGCTAAAATGGCCAACGTTGCATATCTTTCCAACCCTCGGTTGTAGCATCAAACCGTTAGTTCCAAATGGTTGGGTAAACGCTAGTGGCAACCTCATTCAGCACCCATAGTCGTTCGAACCCCGCCGATGACTCCGTGCTAAAGTGTCCCTCAAGGTCCCTTAAGCATGAAATTGATGATCTTTGTGGGGTCATATCTCGGAGCTCGTGTGACATAGAATTTATTTGTTAGGTGCTACGGGACCATGTTTTTGGGGCCTACAAAAGCCTATCTCAATTTTTAGAGATTCAACTTATTTTAAATTCGGCAACACATTCTCGGTCGGTGTCAGAACTCAAAGTTTTCCTTAACCGAAACAACCAACGTTGCGTATCTTTCCAACCCTCAGTCGTAGCATCAAACCGTCAGTTCTAACAGCTTCGAATGGCTAGGTAAACACTAGTGGCAACCTCATTCACCATGCACAGTCATTCCAACCCCACCGATGACTCTGTGCTGAAGTGTCCCTCAAGGTCCCTTAAGCATGAAATCAGCGATCTTTGCGGGGTCATATCTCAGAGCTCATGTGACATAGAATCAATTCGCCAAGTGCTACGGGACCGTGTTGCCAGGGCCTACAAAAGTCTATCTCAGTTTTTAGAGATTCAACTTATTTTAAATTCGGCAACACATTCTCGGTCGCTGTCAGAACTCAAAGTGTTCCTCAATTGAAATGGCCAACGTTGCGTATCTTTCCAACCCTCAGTCATAGCATCAAACCATCAGCTCCAATAGCTCTGAATGACTGGGTAAATGCTAGTGGCAACCTCATTTGACACCCATAGTCATTCAAACCCCACCGATGACTCTGTGCTGAAGTGTCCCTCAAGGTCCCTTAAGCATGAAATCAGAAATCTTTGCAGGGTCATATCTCGGAGCTCATGTGACGTAGAATCGATTCATTAGGTGCTACGGGACCATGTTGCTAGGGTCTACAAAATCCTATCTCAATTTTCAGAGATTCAACTTATTTTAAATTCGGCAACACATTCTTGGTCAGTGTCAGAACTTAAAGTGTTCCTCAGCTGAAACAGCCAACGTTGCGTATCTTTCCAACCCTCAGTCGTAGCATCGAACCGTCAGTTCCAACAACTCTGAATGGCCGGGTAAACACTAGTGGCAACCTAATTCAGCACCCATAGTTGTTCGAACCCCACCGATGACTTCGTGTTGAAGTGTCCCTCAAGGTCCCTTAAGCATGAAATCAGCGATCTTTGTGGGGTCATATCTCAGAGCTCGTGCGATGTAGAATCGATTCATCAAGTGATATGGGACCATGTTGCCGAGGCCTACAAAAGTATGTCTTATTTTTTAGAGATTCAACTTATTTTAAATTCGGCAACACATTCTTTGTTGATGTCAGAACTCAAAGTGTTCCTCAGCTGAAACGGCCAATGTTTCATATCTTTCCAACTATCATTTGTAGCATCAAACCGTCAGTTCCAACAGCTCTGAATGGCCAAGTAAATGCTATTGGCAGCCTTGTTTGGCACCCATAGTCATTCGAACCCCGCCGATGACTTCATGTTGAAGTGTCCCTCAAGGTCCCTTAAGCATGAAATCAGTGATCTTTGCAGGGTCATATCTTAGAGCTCGTACAATGTAGAATCAATTCCTTAGGTGCTACGGGACTGTGTTGCCGGGGCCTACAAAAGCCTATCTCAGTTTTTAGAGATTCAACTTATTTTAAATTTGGCAAAACATTCTCGATCGGTGTCAGAACTTAAAGTGTTCCTCAACTGAAACGGCCAATGTTGTGTATCTTTCGAACTGTCAGTCGTAACATCGAACCATCAGTTCCAATAGCTCTGAATGGCTGGGTAAACACTAGTGGAAACCTCACTCACCACACATAGTCATTCGAACCCCACCGATGACTCCATGCTGAAGTGTCCCTCAAGGTCCCTTAAGCATGAAATTGGCGATCTTTGAAGGGTCATATCTTAGAGCTTGTGCGATGTAGAATCAATTCGTCAGGTGCTATAGGACCGTGTTGCTGGGGCCTACAAAAGCCTATCTCAGTTTTCAAAGATTCAACTTATTTTAAATTTGGCAACACATTCTCGGTCGGTGTTAGAACTCAAAGTGTTCCTCAGCTGAAATGGTCAACATTGCGTACCTTTCCAACCGACGATCGTAGCATCAAACTGTCATTTCCAATAGCTTTGAATGGTCAGGTAAACACTAGTGGTAGCCTCATTCGGCACCCATAGTCATTCGAACCTCGCTGATGACTCCGTGCTGAAGTGTCCCTCAAGGTCCCTTAAGCATGAAATCGGAAATCTTTGTGGGGTCATATCTCAGAGCTCATGTGACATAGAATCAATTCATCAGGAGCTACGGGACTGTGTTGCTGAGGCCTACAAAAGCCTATCTCAGTTTTTAGAGATTCAACTTATTTTAAATTTGGCAACACATTCTCGGTTGGTGTCAGAACTCAAAGTGTTCCTCAGCTGAAACGGTCAACATTGCGTATCTTTCAAACCATCGGTCGTAGCATTGAACCATTAGTTCCAATAGCTCTGAATGGCTGGGTAAACACTAGTGGCAACCTCATTCACCATGCACAGTCATTCAAACCCCGTTGACAACTCTGTGTTGAAGTGTCCCTCAAGGTCCCTTAAGCATGAAATCGGCGATCTTTGTGGGGTCATATCTCAGAGCTCGTGCGACATAAAATCAATTCATTGGGTGCTATAGGATCATGTCTAAAAATGCCCTGATTTTATCAAGATACTTAGTGGTTCAAAAGTTAGAGTAGAAAATCTCTATTAGGAAGGCTACAAGGAAAAGTGGGTGCAGGTCTAGTTCACTACGGTACGATCTTGATGGGAATGAACCAGTTGTTATTTCAGAGGCCTTAGGTCAAATGAGGATCATTTACATGCTCGGGAGTGGTCAGGAAGTCCACTGGTGAAGAGTTTCAGTAATAAGTCACTTTTAGGCCTAGTTTCCCTAAAGCCAAAAAGACATTGAACTTTGATTAAGTGTCTAACTTTGCAAAGGGAGTTTATTGGGATAGAAACTCACTTAATTAATTATGTTACACCATCCTAAGAGATTGGGAATACCTTTAAGTCATTACAGGTGATTGGTGAATTGTGGGAGTCAAGTGAAGGGCACACTACTTTCCGGCTGTCACCTTTGCATTAAATTAGGTATGTGTCCAAGGTGAGTGTTAGGTGGTGCTGGAGTGGAGTTGGAAAACAAGGCTTTGGGATCTTAAATAACTTCCAAATGGGTGTCTAAAAATATCCTGATTGTGTCAAGATACCAAGTTGTGAAGAAGTTAGAGTGGAAACTTGAGGTTGAGAAGGCTACAAGGAAATTGGCATGCAGGTCTACTTTGCTATGGTATGGTTGTAAAGGGAACAAACCAAGATTTTTTTTAGAGTCCTTAGGTCATATGAGGACCATCTACATGCTTGGGAGTGGTTAGGAAGTCCACTGGTGAAGAGTTCTAACTAAAGGCTAGGTTTAGGCCTAGTGTCCCTAAAGCCAAAAGGGCATTGAAGTTTGATTGAGTGTATAAACTTGCAAAGGGAGTTTGTTAGGATACAAATCCATTTTATTGGTTGTGTTACACCATTGTAAGAGCTTGGGAACACCCTTAAGCCTTTGTAGTTGGTTGGTAAGTTGTGGGAGCTAAAAGAAGGGAACTCCACTTTCTTGTTGTAACCTTTGCATTAGTTCTCGTTTAGGTGACCAACTCCTTCGAGGTCCACAAATAGACCCATTAATTTCCCAAATTGGTTCATTAGCAGGCAAAGAATTTATCAAATGTCTTGAAATTTAAATGAAGAATTTTGGTGCAGGAGCACCTCTCCAAACACCTAAGTCCACCTTGGAACCAAATGGAGGTAGTGGATCTAAAGAATTCCTAAAAGTGAATTGGGATATATTAAGGCCAATAATGGAAATATCTAATAAACAATTTAATTTAAATATTATAAGTCCTAGAAGTCCTTGCAAAATCTAGTTTTTTTTATGTTTGGTTGATTGTTTTGGGTTTGGAACAGAATTGTGGGTGATATAATAACATCATAACATCATTTTTCATCTATATTCAATGATTATATAATCTATTTTGCTTCAGATTTGGAAAGTTGTTGTAGGTGGTCATTTTGGTGAATTGAAATAACTCCATTTCGGTCTTTTTGATGATATAATGGGCCATTCAATGAATGTAATTGTTTTTTCTCATTTAATGGACCCTATGTAACATATGTATGATGTTACTAACCATTTGGATGTAGGAGAAGTTGTTTTAGTGGGTGTACACCATGAGGAAGAGTGGGAAAAGGGCACAAAATTGATGCCACAAGTGTAGCAGCAAAGGATCCACCTTAACAAGGGTATAATTTTATTTGAAATAGAAAAATTATATGTCAAATGAAAGGTGAATCCACAAGGAGGAGTTCTGGAAATGAGTTTTGAGTTGTTTTTAAAAAGGCCCTAGTTTTGAAGGCCTGGAGGGAGCAATTTGGGGATTTTGGGTATAAAAAGCCTATAGGATCCAATTGACTTCAAATTTCTCTAATTGGGACCATATTAACACTTTGTGAAAAGTGGAAAGGTTGGGTGTTAAGTCTATAATAGGGTTCCTTTGTAAAAGTGACCTATTAGGTCTAGGAAGGAAAGTGGAGCAGCAGTTTTTGGGGGTTGTGTTCCAAATTAACCCTACCTAATTCTGAGATATGTTTTGTAAAACCATAAAAGGTATCTAAATATGTAATTTATTTTGGAAGTATTTTGGGAAAACTAAGAGTTATTTGGGAAAAACTCACTGGTTAAGGCTACAAGGATAGAGGGCCTAGAGTGTGGATTAAGGGTAAGATCTTGGAGTAGGACTTCAAGAACCACTTGAACATTTCTAGAGTAATATTTTAAGCCATATTGAATCCCTATAATAGTAAGGGAGTTGGGAGAAGTCAGATTGATAGGTTAGTGGCATATTGGCACTTGGGGCCACTTGGGTAAGGAACACTTTTGAGGAAACCAAGAACACTTTATTTATAAAATAACCCCAATCTAACCTACCTATTTGCATCAAATTTTCAACCAAGCTATAAATAAATTGTTGAAGCATTAGTATCCGGATTTGTCAAAATTTCCTTAAAAAAGTATCATTGCAAGAACAAGAGCCACTTAGGCTTCTTACATATTATATTTATACATTTATGCATTCATTTCATTACTTTTGTTATTATTACAGTTAAGGAATTGACTGTTATTGATGATAGTGACTGGCATTTGTAGCACAGCTAGCAAGTTAAACATACAAGCATAACTATAAGGCATGGGAAATTTACAAAGCAAAGACATGAACATAAACATAATTTAGTATACATCAATACACCAAACACATGAATTGCATACCTAAAACATAAAAAAAAAATATTCATAGGGCATGAAGTCAAATATATATGTCCAATAATGTCATACATTGAATATATTCAATACAGTAAAACTGGCTTCCTCGAAGTCAAATGGATGTACAATGTATCACTAATACAATATACAAAAAATATGTCCACTAATTCCATATAGGCATACAATCCATATCCCTAATCTAGTCCTTTCCCGCTAGGGGAAGAAAACAAATCCCGAGCTGTCTTCGATCGTTGCGTCGATGGAGATGCAGTGGATGCCATAGTCTTTTGAGTGCACTCACTCATCCTCCTTTCTAGACTCTTCTGTAGCTCGACCTGATAAAAAAAAATTAGATAGAGATAACTAATATACATCAAAATTGAATTATACAATGACATAAAATTGAATATTGGCTTACCGCTAGCAAATAGTCAATATGTTCATCCACCAAAGGTGCATGCTGGTGATCAGGAGTCATAAGTCCCTACAACAATGATCAAAATAATAATTAAAATACATACATGGATATCATTATAAAATTCAATACAAACTATTAAAATAACAATTAAAGTTAAGTGTCTCTTTCATACCTCAGTCAGTGCTTCAGAACTAGCTACTGCTACAGCTACTCCACAATCCAAAGTATCACAGATAGAAGGAGGAGTCTCTGATGTCAAAAGCTAAAAATGAAACAAAAAAGGTAAATTATGTAGTTATCAAGATTACATATATTTTTTACAACCCTACTAATGAGTAAATGATACCTCTGTGAAGGTTCCACCACATCCTCCGGTGTGCGGTGTCGAAGTCGAAGCTCCGACATTCAACTAGTGCAAATGTACATGGAAAATTATAAGATAACCATTCATATAAGAATGTACTACTGACATGTTAATTATAATGCATTATTACATGTATACCTGTGGACTCAATGGTGACCTCACAAACCTAGGTGAAAGAGTGTAATCATCGTGCCTCTGGATTTTGATCATAATTTGTCTAGTAATTTAGTCATTCATTCATTAATTAAATATGATCAAGTAAATCCAATTAATATGCAAATAAAGATACCTCAAGGAAAGTTGCACGACGCCCTTCCCTGTCTGTTGTGAACATCGATGGTTCACCAATGCACATCTAATGCACATGCACAATAAGTTAGGATATAATTATTCATATAATTACATAGTAATCAAACATGTTAATTAAATGTTTTATTCGATACATACTTCTGCAATTGATGATGATGTGTAAAAGGGGACATTAGGATCATCGCCACTTCCACTGCCACTGCCACCACTAACACTCTTGCCCTGAATTTTCATCATAAACAATAGATACTAAATTAAATACTTATTCTTTTATAAATGAAATATGATCAAAGCAATTTAATGAACTTGGAAATATTTACCTGTGTGTCAATGCCAAATGTCGTATTTAGAAAGTTATCAGTCATCAATCTAGAATCCGCTTGCTCTCTCTTGCCAGTACCAAATGTGCACAAGCATCCACATGACCAACAAATATGCCCCCTCAAGGATTGACCATAGTCTCCCTCAACTAAAGGAGTGGCACACTAAATGAGAGTCTGTGTAAGAGCACTAATCATGCCTAGTGTGTTTGCCTCTACATGTTCCTTCACAACGGAAGGAATACTAACATGATCCAACAGTGGCTTGCCACTATACACCCTAGGTGCGTTAGGGTCATGATGTGCCCCTACTCGATCAAATGATGAACCCCCTCCTCTACCCTAAGAATCCAACATGTCAAAATAATTTGGTACCTCCTTGAGTAAAAACTCGCAATAGAGTTTCCTCAAGAAATATATAGGAACCTCGTGATTATTGCAAGGAGGCGAATCGAAGACCATCCACCATCTCTCCCAAAAATTGTTTTTAATGTCTTCATTTATGCACCAATGAATTGGGAACCTCCTTGTTGTAGTTCTAAGAGTATCTGCGTCCCCTGATTTTTTAAATAGTTGGCAAATGTCATCTTTTGTGATTTTTTTCTTTTTTATGTCCGCATAAGATAATTTATTTGCATAATATTATTTTTTTTCTTCTTTTTTATCCCGCCACATATTAATTTTCCCACTAACTGTGCTTACATGGGTCGAGATTGCTTCCAATGATTTTGCAAGTCTTTCCCTTCCAGGATTTGTACCACTAGAATCTTTTAACCTATTAATTAAAGATTCTAATTCTTTTTGCCCTCTTTCAATTTGGTTCAACAAATTTTGTTGTGTTTCAAGAGGAGGTTTCTTGATTGGTGGAGGCAATTGAGGTTCATTTTCTTCATTTCTTTCTTCATTCGGTTCTTCATTTGGCTCATCATAAGGAGACAGAGGGTTTGGTGGAGGGAGATTATTTCTTCCTGACAATTAAAAAAACTACATTTTAAAATATTGATTACACAATAAATTTAAACAAAAATAAATTTGAACAAAACAAATTTGAACAAAACAAATTGGAACAAAACTAAAATTTTAAAACAAATAAGAGGCATGAGAAGTTGTAAAAACACTTACCTCTTCTCCTGGATCGAACTTGATGACGTCGTGGAGCCATTTGATCGATGGATGAACAAAAACAATCAACTCACAAGCAACTATGATAGGGCATGTGCACTTTCAAATCCTCTCTAAGCTGAAAATGCAGGTTTGAGAAAAAAAATGAGCTCAAACCTGTGTGCAGCAGATATATGTGACTTTTTACAAAGGGCATACGCCCTTTGGAAAACACTAAGTTTTCCAAAGGGTGTACACCCTTTGTCTTAGATTGCCCAAGCCTAAGGCTTGGGCAACCCAAGCCATAGGGCATGCACCCTATAGGGTGCACACCCTTTAGTGCGTGTGCACTATGCGCGATGGGGGGCCAAAAAGAAAAGTGGCAACTTTTTGGTCCCCCATCTTTGTGCACTTACCCTACTTCTAAATCCAAATTCCCAAAGGAGAGATCCAAATTGATCAACCAAAAGGTTAATGCACAATTGAATCAATCTAAGAAGAATATGGAGGAAGAAAACCTTATATTTCCCTATAAAGAAAATGTGCTTGAAATCTGAAATAATTGAAAGGCAAATACTAACCTCAAAATAGGGTAGATCTAGAAAATGTTGATTTCTAGTGTCTATGTGTAGTTTCAGGCAATTTTGCAACCTATTTTGGACTAGAAATGTCGAGACAAAGAAAACCCAGAAAACTTGTATCTTTCTGACAGTAGGTATTCTTTGACCCTGATAAAAGGTCAAAGACTACTTTGAGATTTTGAAGGTCATCCTTGACTTTGTTTGTAGATCTCAAAAGTTCACCAAAAAGGGTATCCAAATCCAAGCTTAGATTCATAGTTCTGGACCTGTACCTGCAAGAAAAAGAGAGTATTTGTTGTTTGTTTGAGGGGTTTTCCTTGGTCAAACCCTAGTTTAGAATCAACCTTAATATTGAAATTGAAATTGAAATGCTTGCAAGTAATAGAAGTAGATCTAACAATGAAGCTATGTAATTAAATAGATATGCAATTGTATTTCAAATGTAAATAAGTATATTGATATGAAAGCTTTGAGCATAACACTAACAAATGTAAATCAAAACCTCCATTATTTTATGCTTGGAATCCACCTTGATAGAAGCGTGAATGGATCTAGAAGATGAACAAAGGATCTTGAAGGAAGATCACACCACCATGATGGCTAGATCTAGGGTTTGAATGATGAATCTTGCATGCTTGAACCAAATCCCTTCAATGTCTTGAATCCTAGAATCCTTGATCTTCAATGGGAAACTTGAATGTTGGAAGAGGAATTAAATGGATGGATGCTTGAGAGAGAACTTGATTGCCAAAACTAGATCACCAATGTCTCCTTGAGAGTGAGATATGAAAACCTTTGATTGATATCTTTCTCACAAAACTTGATTGATAATGGATTGCAAAACTTGATGGAGAAAATGAGAGAGGGAGGCCTCCTTTTATAGTGATCTAGGACACAAACCTCTAGAGAAGGCCAACATTGGGGAATTAAATTTCAATTAACCTTAACCCCTAGAAATGGACCCATATTAAATGCAATTTAAGGATTTACCATCCTGAAGCCTGAAATGGCTGACTCGGAGGTGGGAAAAAGAATCTTTCTGAAACCCGATATCCAAAAATTAGAAAATCCTAAAATTTGAACCCTAGGTCAAAGATGAGGTAGACCCCACCCTAGGTCAAGATAGAGGTCATCCCTGACCTAGGTTAGGGTCTAGGTCATCATTGGCCCTCAAGGTCATCTTTGACCTTGAGGTCAAAAAACCCAGGACCTCAATCCAAAATGCTAGGAAATGCAGAAATATACTGAAAACAGGGATAGGGAGAAGCAAAATGGGGGGAACAAGTTAGATCCAAGAAAAGAGATGATCAAGATGCTTGTCATGATCCCAAACTACTTACTCAAAAGACTAAACACTCTTATCATTGAAGTGATTCCATTTAAAGATGAAACAGTGCCCTTGAAGATAACCTTGTTGGTATGTAGTCATGCTAACTCTAAGAATGCATGATTAGATAAATCAATATAATGAAGATACATCCAGTTGAAGAGTCACAGACAGTGAGCGGTAGAATAGAATAGAGCATGGAGCTGACTCTTTGTATTTTGATTAGCGATCATAATATTATTTTTTAAAGGCTATGTGCCTATTGTATTTAGGTCATAGACATGTTAATATGATTATATGTAAACACACTTGAGCCAATTCATTTGGAAGCATTGTATGTAATTAGGTATAGGCCAACTTAATGAATAGTTTTGTATGCACATATAAATAAGACATGCACCCTTGTAATTAAGAATGGTATGAGAGAGAGAGTTAATAGTAGCATAGAAGAAGTATGTGAAGAGAAGTCAGAGTGTTGTAGAGATTTATAAGAGGCTAAAGCATCAGCACACAAAAGGAATTGATCTGACAAATAGTGTCACAGTAGCAGTTCACCTTGTAGATATAGTAAGTATCTGAGATCTAGAAGGTTGTAGCCTTCACCACTTGAGTAGTGAGCTCTAGGACAATGTGTCCCCACCCCTAACAGGGTTATTAAAAAAGACTCCTAACATAGTCTGACCCTTGACCAAGTCACTGTACTAAAAGCATTGTAAAGATCAACTCCTAACAAGGTTACAAGATCTTCTAACAGGGATCATAATACACTAGTGCGGTTCTTAGTGGGTGTCAATTCCCATTGGGATTTTTACCTATTTGGGTTTCCCTGTAATCATATTTGATGTTATGTGTTATGGTTGTTTATCTTACTTGCAATGATATTCATTTATGTACTTATGCAATTAAGTTAAAGTTTAAGACATTAAAAGAAGTAATAATATATAGAAAACTGATTCACCCCCCCCCCCCCTCTTAGTGTTCCCATTCCTAACAGAAAGGTATGTTGAAATAACACTTATTTATAAAGTTAGAAAAAATGATATATGGATTATTGATAGTGGCTACACACATGATATGACTGATGATGAAGAAAAATTTGAATATCTTGAACATTATAATAGTGGATCTGTGAAAATGTGAAATGATACACCCTATCAAGTGAAAGGTAAAGGATCTATACTATTGAATAATAAGATCATATGTGAAAATTCTTGTTGAGTGAAAGGACTTTACTATAATATGTTGAGTGTAGCATAGTTGAATAATATAGGTCACTGATTTGCATTTGAGAAAAGAAAGGTGAAAATCTATGATGAGGCTGGAAAACTAATCGGTACTGGAGAACAATCAAAAGGTAACCTATTCTACCTGGACAATGTTGAAAATTTGTGTTTGTTGGCTAAAAGTGAATATGTTTGGTTATGGCACAAGAGGTTATGTCATGTGAACTTTGACAACATGGTTAAGATTATTAAGAAAAGAAAAGTTAGAGGATTACCGAGTATATCTAAACCTGACCATGTAAAATGTGCAAACAATGTCAAATAGGAAAGATGTCAAAATCTGGTTTCAAGAGAAAACATTACTCACCTAATGCTATTTTGGATTTGGTTCATACTGACTTATGTGGTCCAATGAGAACTCAGATTTATTATAAAGATATGTATTTTATCTTTTTTTTGATGATTTCTCTAGGATCATGACTGTCATGTTCTTAAAAGAAAAATTAGAAGCTTTCAAAATATTTAAATGGTACAAAGAAAAGTGGAAAGAGAAAGTGGTAAGGAATTGAAATGCTCAAGGTCAAATAGAGGTGGTGAATTCATTTCTTATGAGTTTACTAATTTTTATAATGAGCATGTGGAATAAAGAGATAGGTATCTGCACCGAGGACATCACAGCAGAATAGGATTGTTGAAAGAAGGAATAGATCAATTGTTGATTGTGCTAGAACACTAATGATTGAAAAAGATGTCACACAAATTTACTAGAGAGAGGTTTTCAGTGTTGTTTTTTATACACTGAACCAAGTACAACTTAAGAAAGAGACAAAAAAGACACCTTATGAGCTATGGATGGTTATACACCTAATGTTAGCTATTTCAAAATATTTGGAAGTAGATGTTAAATTTTAAAAGATGATAGAAATGGAAAATTTGATTCAAAAGGTGATGAAGGGATATTTCTAGGTTACTCTACTAGAAGTAAAGCTTATAAATGTTTGAAAAAGGCTACTAACAAAATGATTGAAACTGCAAATGTGACAGTTGATGACTTTGTAGAAGAGAATGATGAAGAAATAAAAAATAACTGGAAGACTATGGTAGATTTGTTTATATTGAAGAACCTGAAACTCTACTCAAACAACAGCTTGGTGTGATCACTAAGCAATAGAATAATGCTACCAAGAAATAATCTTGACAAACTGAGCAACAACAAATAGTTACTGATGGAAATGATGATCATGCACTGAGGCGAGAAAATATTGAAGAACAGAGATCTGAACCTGTACTAGAAAAGTATGTCAGAAGAAACCTTCCACAAGACTAGATAATTGGAGATAAAGGAGTAGGAATGATGACTAGAAGTAAGTTAAGGAATAACACATGTTTGTTTTGTGAATTTGAGCTTAAAACTGTTAGAGATGTATTGAAAAATGATGATTGGATTAAGGCAATGAATGAAGAGATTGACAAAATACAGAAGAACAAGACATGGACATTAGTACAAAGACCTAAGGACAAAAATGTGATTGGCACAAAATGGATTTTCATAAATAATTTGAATGAGATTGGAGATGTAACAAGGAACAAAGCAAGACTAGTTTGCAAAGGTTGTGCACAAGAAGAAGGAAATGACTATGGAGAAACTTTTGCACCTATTGCTAGACTTGAAGGAGTAAGAATACTACTTGCATATGCTACTTATAAAATATTTAAGGTATATCAGATGGATGTGAAATCTCTATTTCTGAATGGGATACTTGAAGAAGAGGTATACATTGAACAACTTGAAGGTTTTGTTGATCCTAATCAGAGTAATATAGTTTGTAATTTCCATAAGGCATTATATGGACTGAATAAAGCATCGAGAGCATGGTATGAAATACTACATTCTTATCTAATACGAATTAGATTTGTTAGAATAAGTGAAAATAGAAATTTACACGTGAAATGTGAAACTGATGATAAGATTCTTATTACTAAAAAAAAATTCATGATATAATATTTGGAGGTCATGATACTTTATGGAAGTCTTTTTCTAATGAAATGAGAAAAGAGTTTGAAATGTCAATGTTTGGGGAGATCAAATTATTTCTTGGTTTGTAAATATTACAACAAAAGGAAGGCATATACATAACACAATCTAAGTACATAAAGGAAATCTTGAAGACATTCGATATGGAAGACTCAAAACCAGTTGGTACACCTATGGTAACCAAATGCAAGCTAGAAAAGGATGACAAGTCAACAGAGGTAAATCAAACCTTATATAGATTTATCATTGAAAAATTGATGTATGATGTGCACAGTAGACCAGATATTGCACATGTGGTTGGCATTGTAGCTAGACTTTTTGCTAATCCTAAAGAGTCACACATTAATGCTATGAAAAGAATTTTGAGATATCTAAAGAACACTGAAAACTATGGTTTATGGTATAAGAAAGAAGGCAATTTTGAACTGAAATTTTACACTAATGTTGATTGGGCTGGAAATATTGATGATAGAAAAAGCACTATAGGTGGAGTATTCTTTTTAGGAGAATTATTGCTAACATGGATAAGTACTTGAAATAAGGATGTATTTTTCACCACTACAGAAGCTGAATATGTTGTTTCTACTACTAATTGTTCAAATATTGCATGGATAAAGAAATTTTTGGAAGGTATGAATGAGGAGATCACTATTGCAATGATAATCTATTGTGGTAATACAAGTTTTATTAATATTTTGAAGAATCCATTAATGCATGTACAGACAAAGCACATATCTATTAAGTATCACTATTTAAGGGAGCAAGTTCAGGAAAAATAAGTCAAATTGAAATATGTGAAGTCACAAGAGAAACTTGTTGATATATTCACAAAACCCTTACCGAAGGATACATTTGAACACTTGAGAAATAGATTAGGGGTCCATTCCCTGTCAAATAGTCACTAAGGTGATATGGGGTTGCATCAATCTGTACTTTATCAGTAGATCAAATGATGTTGATGCATGATGTTCACACTTTGGGATTCCTAAGGTTGTGAAGAAGATGTAATAAGATGGAATACAAGCTAAAATAGAGAACATTTGTACAGGCAAGGTACAAGAATATGAAAGGAATAATAGAGCTACTTATTTGGCTATTGAAGAACTGATTTCTTTTTGGCATTGTTGTCAAAGGGAGAGAAGATACATGAAATATTTAGATTGAGATTTAAAGGGAGAGAAGATTACATGAGATATCAGTTAGAAATGAAGCTAACTAAAAGGGAGGGTCAAAGATGATTTGTAGTGATTAAACATATTAAATGCATAAGCTAAGGGAGAGCTTACCGAGTCACAACATATATACCAAGTTGTAGAAACTTAAGATATTTGGTATACTATGGCATATTTCATATTATATTTCCATCAATGCCAAAGGGAGAGATTGTTGGACTACAACTGATTGATTACTTAGAGAATAGAATCTGAAGATGATCATTGAGCTACTAAGGTATATGTGAGACATTAGATCAGTTATTATATTGTCATTGATGTCAACTAGTTTTGACTGTACTTATCATGATAGTTGCAAACATCTAAAGAAGGTAATATTTGTGAAGGAATGAGATATTAACATGAAAATGAGATGTATGAGTAAGTTATGAATATGGTATTTATTGTGTAACTTATTGATGATTCTATGATAGTGTGATCGTGATTTGATTATATTACATGATTCTGTTAAGAATGAAGATCAAGAATGTAAAATTTTATGTGGTGGGTATATGAAGAACTTATTATACACCAAGTAGATATAGTTTACACTGAGAAAGTGAAGTGTATACCGAGTGTCATATTTGTACACACTCAAATGGTGCACTTCTCTAAGTCATTACATCTAAGGGAATCCATAAAACGGAAACCTTAGAAAGTGACCTAGAGCTCTCTATGCATGGAGTTGCAAGATTATTTTAAGTTTGCTCTCAGCTAGAGCTATTAAGCTAATGGCCTTTCTATTCAACCACACAATGAGAGATTCAAATGAAGACAAGGGCAAGAATGCCAATATCCACAAGAATCAAAATGAAATGCAATGCAAACTAGATTAAGATGAATATGCAAGCTAGAAATGAGAGGTGCAAGCTAAGCTATGGAAATGAAAGTACAATCTATGCTATGAAAAGGAAAGTGCAAGTGTTACAAATCCTTCCTAGTTAAACTAGATGAGTAATCTAAAGCTTGAAAGGAAATCTAAACTATGAAAGCATAAACATGAAGCTATTATGCATGAATGAAACTAAGGATGGAATGTAGATGCAAAAGCCAAGAATGCTCCAAATCTTCAAAAGCTCCAAAGTGACCTAGAAAACCTGCAGCATAACATTAGCATAAAAGATTGATATGAAAATGAGAAAAGAGCTCTTCTTTTATAGGAAATGAAAAGAAATGGACCATGGAGATTAAGAGGCAAAAGATTTAATCAAGAGTGGAGCTTGAAAGAGGAGCAATCCATGTGCACAAATATCCTCCAATGAGAAAATAAGAGTTGAATTTTGTGTCCATATGAGACAAAAAGTATTTTTCTTCTTTTTATAAAATAAGAATAATGTTTTATTTGTGCAACTTAGGATAAGAGGAAAAGTGAGGGCTTTTTATTTATTAAAAGGGGAGGAAATATTCCTTTTAAATAAATAAAGAATTTAGGATAAAATGGTTAGCCCAAGGCAAATAATCAAAAATGATAAAATAGGATTTGATCAAGGAAATTGATATAATTGATAAAATGCTGATTTTTGAAAATATTGATTCAGGGATTTGATAAATTGCTGAATGGGGGCCCAAACTCTAGGCGACCATTTTAGGGTGCATACATTTTCCCCTCTTTGACTAATGTGTGATCATTCTGGGAACACATGTGGTCAAAGAAGAATTGAAATGTGAGATCGATTTAGGATCACAAGACAACTCAGATGTGTGTTCGACAGATGGGAACACATCAGGACAAGCATAAGCATAAGCTGAAAGACAAGACCAACACCATTGTTGTTAAGTGATAGTCAAATCTGAAAATAAAAAGACAAGATCAACACCATTGCTGTTAAGTGATAATCAAATCTTAAAATAAGAGATAAGAATCAAAAGACAAGATCAACACCATTGTTGTTAAGTGATAATCAAGTCTCAAAATAAAAATCTCAAGCTGAACTGAATGATAAGCTAAATCAAAGATTAAAGCTGATAGGTATTGCCCCCTTAGAATCAAAATCAAAATCAAGTAGAGGAGAACAGCAAATAGATAAACTTGATCAAGTCACTAGAAATCATAATCAAAGATGAGGCATGATAGGATAACCATCAAGCAGTGAAGACATGCCCCAGTTTGACTAGGTTTGACTAAAAAAGATATAGGATAAAAATGAAGTCAAACCTCAAAGAGATGAAGCAAATGAAAATGAATGAAAGACTAGGAGTTTGAAAGAGATGGGGAATGAGGAAATGAAGATGCCCCAGCAAAGATCGAAGGATCAGGCCTCAAATGGTCAGGCAACTGCGTAGAAGAAGGAGAAAATTTGAAATGTGATTTTGACTATCAAGATTAACTTGGATTTTGATTTTGAGTCTAAAAATGGATCCCGAATGTTGAAATTAGATAGGGGTGTAATTTTCACGCAATTCTGAGGTTTTTTGAAAATTAGGTCAAAAAGTCAAAATGCTATATAAAGGGTGAAAAGGTCAATGAAAAGGATGTGATATGAAGACAAGAAGTGAAAGACATAATCAAGAAAAGGAAAGGTGAGCGCAGTCAACTGACTAGTCCATGAAAGATTAAAGGAGAGCTCTCTCCATATGCAAAATGAAAACTAATACTAACATGAACCTAGAAATGCAAGCTACTATGAAAGTGGTTGACTTGCAAGGTCACAACGCCAATAGACATCTAATAATCATCATCGAGCCTTATTGGTAGCATCGCAAGATCATATAATGCACACTAGTATGACTGTGTGAATCTGAATATGATCTATATCAGATAGAATGTGGAAATCCCACCTAGGCACCAAAGACATGTAGGTCAAGATGACTAGTGCAGTGAGATTACCTAAGTTTTCTATAGCAAGATTATGCCTGCATCAGGACATAAGAAGGTCAAGATAGCTATAAGCATGCACTCACATAACAGTCAAGGATAATACCTTGTAGACCCCAATGTCAAGTGGAACAAGAATAAATTCTCATGACAACCAAGATCAACAAAATATACCCACAGGCAGAAAGAAAATAAAACATGTCCTCATGCCCTCAGTCTTCTAGCTATGCATTATCGAAAACTATCATTGGAAGAGAACACTCATCAAAGAAATCATCATAGATAACACACAAGGAAAACAAAGTCAAACAAATCTCAGTGAGTCAAGTGTTTAAGTGTGTGTGTGTAGGTCATAGAATCAATCTTTGAGTATCGCATCTGCTAATGGAAATATCATATAATGTTAAACTATAGGGTAGGATAACTGATAAGTGTTGAGAAACACTTGACGCTAGGGTAGTGTTTAAAAACACTATTTAGGTGGTGTTGAGAACACTATTTGCAAGATGTCCTAAAGACCAACGCATCCTAGAGACCAAAGCTAACACAGTTATGCCCCCTAGACAAAGACAAAGACTAATTTCAAACCAAGGCAACAAGGTCAAGGCATGATGGAGAAAGGCTAAGTGTCGAGGACGCATGCTAAGAAACAAGGGTGCAAAGGCCTCAAGTAGCACTTGTTTCCAAGTTTTCACCACTTGGAGATTTTTTATTTTTCAATTTTTTTGTATTTTTGCTACTAAGGCACCTATTTCTAGGTTTTCACCAAGGCACTTTTTCTATTTTTTTTTATTTTTTTTATTTTTTTATTTTTTTGTATTTTTTCAGGACTTTATATACTTTTTAGGATTTTTTTAGCGTCATATATGAATTTTTTTGGAATTTTTTCAAGATCAATAAGATATATACAAAGGATGCCCCCAGACAGAATGGGCATCAAACTCACAAGAAAGATCACATCATGTAGTCCCAATGTCTAGCAAGCTGGAGAATAAGAGGGATTAGCAAGCTGGTGGAAGAGATGAAAGACAAGAGAATGAAGGAGAATGAAGGGAAAAAATCCTCAAGGGAAAACTCCTCAAGATTACCCAAGCTAGGGAAAAAATTATCATGTAAAGCACATTTGGACAAGCAATGAAAGGCCGGCACATGATAAGTCACAAAAGCGTAATGAAAAAGAAGGAAAGGATGTAGTCTAAAGGAGTAGACATGTCAAGAGGCTTCATAGCATCATGTTTTACTCTTTTTTATTAGATCAAGACCAAGGGGAAAAGGATAGCGAAAGGCTAGAATGAATGGAGGAAAATAAATATGAAGGCTAAACATGAAAGGAAGATCATCGTAAAATAGCTCACAAGATAGCCAAATGTTCATGTATAGGTCAACATTGTCAAGATCAAAGAGAGAGGATGGAATGGATGAAATATGTAGAAGAACTACGCATGATGCCTGATTGCCAGGTTTTCATCATGGTACTTATCCAAGGTACCACAAGGGAGTGGTTTTCACCATAAGACAAATTTATTTCTCTTTACTTTTTCTACCAAGGCACCTATTTCTAGGTTTCCACCAAGGCACATTTTCAATTTTTTTTCATTTTTTTTTTTTATGTTTTTTCATTTTTATTTTATTTTTTTATTTTGGAAGAAGGCAATTATTTTAGATAATACTCCTTGAAAGGATAAACCATGATATGCCAAGGATTCAAAATGATATGCTCAAAGATGTTTATAGGGAAAGGAAGATGGAAGAGAAAAATGGGGAATAATATTTTATGTAAAGCGAGTGAGGCTGGAAGATAGGAGAAATAGGCAAATGAGAAAAAATGATAGAAAGTAAAAGGATAATGAATGGAAGGATTGTGAAAGGGTAGATGGAAAGGAAGGCAAGATCAACGTCAACACACACCTTGAAGGGTGGCGAGAGGTTGGAGGAAATATTAATGAAGGAATACGAGAAGGAATATGGTGAATATTTAGCAGAGGTTGTGGTTCAGGCACATGGAATGGAAGAATGTTTTTGGAAGAAGATGAAGTGGAAGCCTTTGGAATCTTGAATGTCAACTTCACTTTTTGTTCAACATAAGACTCTTTCAAGAGATACTTTGGAATCCATATAGCCAACAGCTTTTCATTTCTTTTTGATGATTTAGAGAAAATATCTTCAATGATGAATTTTGGAACCCATACTTGTCTTGTAGTTTTCTTCTTAGATATCTCTTTTGACTTTATGCTTCCATTTCGATTAGAAGAGACATGGTGATCTTGTTTTTTTTATGGATTCTTGTATTACTTCTTTTTCTTGTATTGAACATCCAAGTTACTTCCAAAAGATTTAGGACTTGTGGAAGAAGGAGGATATGACTAGTTTAGATGGGTGGATGGATGAAAAGGATTCAAGGGTATGCATCTATGTTAATCTTGAGGAAAGATAGGAGATGAAGGGATGTAAGGACCCAAGATGGATGAAAAATTAGGAGAGTTAGGAGGGGAAAGTGAAGGTACATAAGGACCCAAGATGGAAGGAAGATGTGAAGCCCTTAGTATTGGTGGAGGAGTTCCAAGGATGGATGTGGAAGATAAAAAAGGATAATCAATAAGTTCATCATCATCTATATGACAACCAAGGACATCGGCATCTTTAGAGTGAGCACTAGGATTTTCAATAGGCTCATTAACATCTTGAATAGGAGAAACTTCTTCAATAGGATTGTTCAAAGCTTGCAAAGACTTAGGAAGAGTAGAAAGTGGAAGTGAACATGGAGTGGTAGAATAAGAAGATGGAAGACTTTGATCTTGACAAGGATCTTTGGATAGCATAAGTGTATAAGCTTTCTCTTGATTTTCAATAGGCTTAACATTGGAAGTAATAACACTATTTTTAATAACCTTAATGGAAGTAAGGTCATCTTGATTTTTGATAACCTCAATGGCATAAGTAGTATCTTGATCTTGCTTAGGAAAAGACTCAGGACATGGTGGAATGAATGAGAAAGACCTTAGAGGATCAAAAGAACCATGAAGCAGATGAGAGATATTATGAACAGGATTGGATGACCTGGAGGGTTCTTGATCTTGATCTTTCTTTATGTTTTTTTCTTTATCATTTTCAGAGTCCTCTTGACATGGAGCCACTTCTAAGGACAAGGAAGCATGTTGGAGTTGTATGGAAGACTTTGAAGGAGATGGTGAAGGACTAGCTGAAGTAGGCATTATAGCGCATAAAGGATTAGGATCTTTAGGTGTAGCATTATTGAAAGTATTTGCAGCCAAGTGAAGGTTAGCTTGAGTTTCTTTAAGAGATAGCCCTTGAGGATAACTGTAGGGAACCATATGAAAAGCATTAGGATCTTTGTTACATGAAGGATTTGTGAAAGATTTGGAAGACTTAGAAGCTTTAGGAAATGTATGGGTATTGGAGGAAGTAGGGTATGGTAGGGGACCATCACAAGATAAAGGTTCATCAATAACATGATCTTGCTTGAGATTTTCATGTTTATTTTCAGCATGAAAATTATTAGAGGAATGATTCTTATAATATTGATGTTTCAAATTAGCATGGTGCATTTTATAGTCCTCAATAGTAGTAAATGGATCATAATAAAGGTATTGTTCATAGAAATCATCAAAGTCTTTTTCAAAATTAGAGTCATACGGATCACCATCACGATCTATCCAATGTGATGACCCATTTCCAGTAAGCACGAGCACACGACGAGGAGGACTCTTAGGAATAGAGGTTTCATAGTTATGACTATATGGTTCATCATCATAGCCATCATAATAGTCATCATAGTCATCAAAGGTGGGTGTGTCACTATATTGCTCATATTGAGGAGTAAGACTCTTGGGAGAAGTACAAGAGGAATGAGATTGTGAAGAATAGGAAAGTGAAGACCTAGTGGAGGAAGAAGACTTGGATAATGAAGAATGCGAATAAGACTTAGAAGAGTCATGATAAGATTTGGAGGATGAGGAAGGATGAGAAGAATTAGAAGATGAAGAATTTTTGGAAGCAGGATGGCGTGTCAGGATCATGCGTAGGATTCTAGCAAAGGTGTCTGATTCAATTGATTTTTCTTCTACTTTTTCCATAAGTTTATCCTCCATGCAATTTTTGGAGGAATAAAGATACTCTTCAAATTGAGAAATGAGTTCAAGATCATCCATTCTCAAGAGAGGTTCCATAACAAGATAATTAAAATTCATGGTTCCAAAAGAGGAGGAATCGAGCATGGAAGAAATGAATAGATGAATAGAATAAGGTAGACTAGATAATAAGATGAAAAGAATCAAGAAGACATGAAGAGTTTAGGAAGAAGAGGAAGAAGCATGAAGGAAGAAGAAAATGAGAGACTAGGAAGACATGGGACAAGTGGAATAAAGAAGACCAAGAGTCATTTTGTGCAAATTGATACCATTTGAGTTCATTTGGATATTGAGAAACATGTCACAGTATTTAAGATCCAACCTAGACTGACCAAGGGAAACTGGAAGTGACACAAATTAGTAAGACAACAACCAATAAGGAGACAACAAAATAACTCTATGTGATAGTTTCTAGGCAAGTAGTGCGACTCTTGACCAATGAATGTGAAAAAACTCAGTGTTAAAGGCAATTTGGTCAATGTTGTAAGTTGCAAGTACAATTTTTTGATTTCAAGCACAATAATATCAGGAAGTAGACAAGTTTGCAAATAGTAGGTGATCAAACATGTCATCAAACACTTATGCAAGAGCAAAAGCAACCTTGCCAAGACAAGCAATTGGGATATCAAAATGAAAACTTCTATGAGCACTACCGCAATGTTTGTATGTTCAAGAATGTTTGCACGGGTATATAACAATGAGAATAGATCAAGCACTTGCTAGCCTAGAAGGACAAAAGCTCAATACTTAGCAACTTGGCCCACACTTGATGTTCCATTGCCTCACACAAAGTGGTTTCCCACAATAGATGTTGGCTTTGTCATGGAGGTGTCAATGACACAACCAAAGGAACACAGATGGTGAGTAATCTTGGGGTGATCTGGGTTATTCCACTTGGATCAATCCTTGTGCCAAGAAGCTAAGAAAAAAAATAGGGTGGCTTCTATCTATGGTTCTTAGTAAGGGCTTCCATTCATAGCACCCCTCTTTCTCCCCAAAGTGACTCCTTACCTTGTGGCAAGTAATGGACCTCACGGCCACAAGAGTACCTTAAGCATTCTTGCTTGATATTTTTCTCATGGTCACAATCCCACAAGTACTCACACCAAGTGAACACAAGTACTATGTCTACCAATGTTTTGTGTCCTCGATAGCCTTGATATTATAGTGGGTTGGAATAGCTCGGTATTAGCTTGCCCCACTTGGGTCGTTCCTCTTGATTGCTCAAGAGCAGGCCTGCTAAAGGATCCTAATGCTAAATAAAGTGTATCATCTTAAAATGGAAGCACTTCCATGTTAAGAGCATTTAGCCCTCTGAGTAAGTGGTTTGGGGTCATGTTAAGTGCCTTGATTGGGTCTTTGCATGTATTTGGCTTTCTCCCCATTTTTCACTTCTTCTTCGCACTTGATTTCTTCATTCTAGGTGAAATTAGGGTTAAGGTCTTAAGGACTTTCCTAATTTTCCCTATTCTATGGCTCTATTTTCTAGGTAGGATTCAAAAATGAGACCTCCTAGTCCATCATCACATCATTCTAAGGATTTTTTGTCTGTTCTTGACACTGGGTCCTGTTTAGACAGTAATTTCTAAGTTTCTGGCATCCCCTGGAACCTCTGCTGTAAATCCTGACAAAGTTAGGGTTTGAGGTCAAAGTCAACCTTGACCCTGACTAGGTTAGGGTCGACCTCAACCTTGACCTCTTCCTACTAGGATTTCAAATTGTCAATTCTCACTAATTTAGCTTTCAGGAAAGTTATTTCTCTGCTTCCAGGTCAGCTGTTTCGGGTTCCGAAACTATAAATCCTTTAATTGTATTTAATCAAGGTATATTATCTAAAGGTGAGGACCTAATTGGGATTTAATTCTTCAAGGTGGCCCATCTAGAGGATTGTGCTCTAGATCACTATAAAAGGAGGCCTTCCTCTCTCATTTTCATATCAAGTTTACATCACTCAATCATCAAGTTTTCTCAATCAAGTATCTAGAGCTCTCAAGTGCAAGCAAGTCTTCAAGCATTCAATTGTTCAAGTATTCATCCATCAAGGAGTTCCATTGTTAGCTATTGAAGGATTCAATATCTTTGGAGCCCCCTTGAAGATTCATCCTTCTCCATTCATTCAAACCTTCTCATATGCAAAGATCAAATCAAGATTGGTGTTGAAGATCAAAATACCATTGATTGGAGACATCCTACATTCATTGAAGCATTCTTACTTGTGGATTTGAGGATTCGAATCCTCTACAAGGACTTCAACATGAGTGAGGTGATTTGTTTCAATTACTTTGCTTATGCACCATATATTTCAATTCAATTTCAAGGTTAATTCTTAAATTGGGGTTTGACCAAGGCAAACCCCCCATACAACCAAAAACCCCCATTTTCTTGTAGGTATAAGTGTGAAATCTCAAATCTGAGAGTGAATTTGGATACCCTTTTTGGCAATATTTCAAGATCTATGAATAGAATCGGAATCAGACTTCAGATAAATAATGTGGTCTTTGACCTTTTAAAAGGTCAAAGTCGACCTGTGTGAATTTGGAGAAAAGATTTCTGGGTTTTGTCCACCTCAACATTTTCAATCCAGAGCAAGTGACAAAATCTTCAAAAAGTTCATACAGAAGCTAGAATTCAGCATTTTCCAGATCTACCCTAATTCAAGGTTAGTATTTGCACTTCAATTATTTTAGATTTCAAGCTTGATCCAACTATAGGGAAGTATAGGGTTTATTCTTTCTTTCATATTCTTCATAGATTGATTCAATTGTGTATTAACCTCTTGGTTGATCAAACTGGATCTCTCCTTTGGGAATTTGGATTTAGGAGTGAATCTTACATTTTCCCCACACACATACATGAATAGTGGTGATTGCAAATTACATCTATTCATTTTGGTGAACCCGACTAGCTTACTCTCTTTCTTTTTGGTGTTAGATTTTCTTTTATCTTGTTAGTATTAGATTTGTCCTTTGTGATTGATCTTGTATGCTAATTAGATTTCATATTCATGCATTATGTGTTCTTAGTTTAGTTCATTTGCATTATATTGGTTTATGAGCTTTACTACCACTAGTCCTACTTATAACATTCCGATTAGAAGAAGTCGTAGACTCATGGGTGCCTTTGAGCCTGAATCTTCTCCTTTCCTTAGGATCCCTGATGATAACTTGATTCTTCATGATTCTAATCCTACTATGGAATAGAACTCTTCTCACTCATCTCATGATGAGGATGATGCTTTAAGGGTTCCTCCTGAACAAGTCCAAAAACTTTCCACTGAACTTGATAAAATGGGTAATTGCCTTCTTCAAGAAAACCATGGTCAAGATTCTATTCAAGCTATAGAGGCTCTTACGAAAGTTATTTGTGATAGTGATCAAGGTGTTAACCTCTTGCAAGGTATTACTCATCTTGTGCATTCCAATGTTAAACCTTTAACTCACGAGGCTCAAGATTTAGGTTTTACTGCTCCTATCACTAGTGTTGAACCTCCTTCTAATCCTTTACCTAGTATTCCTATCTATACTCCTTTGGTGACTATGATGGTTCCCTCTATTCCTATGAGTATTCCTCTCATGTCCCTTCCTACATCAAAACCTTCATATCATAGTGTTCCTTTCACTTATTCCACTCCACTTCCAATTGTAGTTCCTAGTGTTCCTCCAGTTGTGTCTTCTATTCCTGTAGCTTCTTACACTTTACCTAGAATGTCTAATGTTGCTACTCCTCCTATTTCCTCTAATGATTCCACCATCATCAGTTTGGCTCAAACTATATCATCCTTATAACAACAACTTGCTTCCTTAACTCAAAACAAGTTTAGTATTCCTACATGTGACATGGGAAGTCCTTTGTCTAGGGATATTATCCGAACTCTTGTTCCTCAGCAAGTCAATATGCCTCGTCTTGAGAATTATAAAAGGGAGATCATGTTCATCATCTTAAAACATTCCAAATCCTTTGTAGTGATTATGCTCATGACCATAGGATTTTAGCCAAACTATTTGCTAGAATATTTCGTGACAAGGCCTTACAATGGTTTTGTTCTTTACCTCCTTATTCAATTGATTCCTTTCCACAACTTGCTAATGCCTTTATTCAAATATTTCAAAACAATATTGGCTCGCAAGTGTCTTCTATTGATTTAATGCATTGTAAACAAAGTGCTAAAGAAAAGTTAACTGAATTTATTGGTAGATTTCAGCATTTGCATGCTCAGATTTCTTATCATGTTCCTAATATTGATATTCAACGTATGTTTATTTCAAATTTGCAAAAGGATATTAGAGATAAGATTCTGCTTAGTGAATTTACCTCTTTTCAACAACTTTGTGTAGCGCTTCATCATTATCAATCACAGGTGAGTCAATTTGAGAGCAACACTCCAATGGCTCCTGTTCCCATTGATAAGAGTGATGTTGCTCCTAATCCAAATAAGTTTCAAAAATTCAACAACTATGTCAAGATAAACAAACAAGCGAATGAAGTTGCTGATCAAGTTGTTGTTGCATCTCATAATGCCACTTCTGCATCCACTTCTTTTTTATTAAATCATACGTTTACTCTTCTTTCTAAAACTTTACATGCTATTATGAATAGGTTGTTAGCTGCTAATATGATTACTTTACCTCCTATTCGACCTCTTTTGCCTACTATGATTGCATCTAAATCTTTTGATCAAAATGTTTTTTGTCAATATCATCATCAGAATGGTCATGATACTAAGAGATGTTATTCTTTAAAACATAAGGTCCAAGATCTCATTGATGCTAAAGCTTTATCTGTTGATAATCTGGATAGTAGTGGGAATCAATCTTTATCTCCTCCTAATCAGAACCTTCAAATCTATATGAATCCTTTACCTACACATGATACTAATACTATTGCTCAACCATCTGCTCAAGAACTTGTGTATGACTCCAAGATGGATGACCTTACTCATGTTGTTAATCAAGTGGAGCATGTTGCTAAGCCTATATCTCCACCTCAACCTTCACCTCAAGTTCAATCTCAACCTCAAGTTATACCTAAACCTAAAGTGAAACCTCAACCTAAACCTCGACAACAAATTAAGGATAAAAAACCTCAGGAACTTTTTATTACCTTTGATGACTCTGAGATTGTTAAGGCTCCTGATGGTCCCCTTTACATTACTACTAGGGTTGCTCGGATACCTACTCGTGGTTGTCTTGTTGATCCTACCTCCTTATTCAATGTTATCACTGAAGAAAATCTTTTTATGAAAAGCTTACAATGTGACTTCTATGATACATCGGATGTGTGGATTCAAACTTGTAATGGCTTTCTTTATCCCTCATTTGGTTCTATTACTTTATCGGTTGAACTTTTTGGAAAACTTATGAACACTACCTTTGTTGTGGTTCCTACTTCTGATCAATTTCAAGTTAAGCTAGGTTTGCCTTGGTTAACTACCATGCATGTTGTTACTTCACCTATACATAAGGGTCTTAAGTTCATCCATGATGGCGAAGTGAAGACAATCAATCATATTCTATATCAACCTTCTAGGCCTAGAGATTGTGCTGCTCTAGATTTATTTTGGCCTTCCTTACCTTATTCATGTCCTCCTCACCCTGATAATCTTTTTCAATCGTATCAAGCCTATAAGCATTGTAAGATTCTTCAATTAAGCATACCTTGTATGGATCTTAATCGTGGTCATTTACCTACACCTTTGATACCTCCTTCAACTATGGCTTCTTGTTCTATTAATCAAGTTCCTCCTACTACATCTATCAAAGATCCTATGATTTCTCCTCCTATGGTTGATAATCCTATTGATCTTCCTACATAACCTGTGAAGGATCCTATGATCGTTCCTCCTAGTTCTCATCCTATTTCAAATAAATCAAAATGTAACCGATTTGCTAATGAACGTCGTAAAAAGCATCGTGCTCATGCTAAAGCTAAAAGATCTCTACTTTCTGTGGATACACCTATGCATAATGTTGTTACTAATAATGATGTTCACATGCATGATTATGATGATTTTATTCATATCTTAGATCCTATTTTGATTAATTTGGATGATGAAGATACTCTTGATGATATTGATAATGTTACTGATGAATATGAGACTATTGACATTGACATTGATTTTCCAAATATGCTTTCATCTCAATTAAATCTTACACCTAGTGTCAAACATAGTGATTCTCAAGAGGATCCTTGTTTGGAACTAGCTATCATTCCTACTGCATTGGATATAGTCCCTCTTGCGATTTACCCACCTACCCTAAATGATATACAATGAGATGGGGAAAGTAGGCACCATGCTTGAGCGGCTTGTCCTTCGTGGTAACTTTGTTGTGTGTTTGCCTGATGTACTGTGCTTCTCCTATAATGTGATTGCTAAATGGTGTTAGATTCTTTTATATGATCCTTGTTACTCAGTTGGTACAAGGTGATGAAGGAATCGAAACTGTTCTTCAAATTCTTCTATATGTATCTCTACTCTTCTATGTGTTGTTTAATGTTATGTTGAAACTGTGCTATTGTTCGTAAATGTTTCCTTGTGTAATCTATTTGGATTTGAGATATGGTAGCACTAATTCTTTTTGGTCTCCATGTCATGGTCAGAAAAGATTCTCCTTCGTATAACTTACGTAATCTTTCCTCCTTTGTGATTGTAGTTCTATTTCCTTTGGGGAATGATGTCAATTCATTTGCAATAATATCATATATATTGATGCAGGAGCATCCTGGGTGTAAGAGCAATCTTGCATCATCAAAAAAAAAAAAAATATTTCTATTTTTATATTCAATAAAGGCTATTTTGTGCAGAGCTGCTATTTATGGAAAGTTACTATTTTTGGTAATTTTCGTATGTGCTCAGAATGATCTGATTTCTTTCTTGGAGGTTCATTTTGGTCATATAAGTCTGCCAGTAAAGTTTCATTGCCAGATCAAGTCTATATTGGAAGATATTGAAGATTTTTGGTATTGGCAGCAGGGTACAGAAACTTTGAACTCAGTTTTGAAGGCTTTAGAGGCCCCAGATAAGGTCGAAAATTTGGGTGACAGGTGCTTGCACTAATCAAGCATGTAGAGCACTTCATGGCGTTTCTGAAATGGGGTTATAATAGCTGATCGGGTCAACTGATGATGACTTATGATCTTTGGAAGTTGGGCCACCCGAAATGGCGGAAAATAATTTTCTTCAAAATTTATGTTCGGGTTTCAAAGGTTATCTTGAGCCGACTATGATGTAATAAAATGTAAAATAAAATAATTCTAAGTTTGGTCGGCCTTATTGGCTAAAATTCTGGAACCTTCCCAAGCGGTGGAAAATTGCCTATATAAGGAAGGCTGTATTATTGTCTTAGGCAGTTCAGAATAGTTCTGGGTAGTAGATCTAGGTATTGATTCGATGCTTTGTCCTATAGAATACTGTAAGGGAATGCCCATGTGGCTTTGCATATTGTAATTCTGAAAGTTTGTAATTCCACATTTGTGGAGATAATAAGAAGCCAATTTTTTGTTCTTGCATATTATTGTTGTTGTTTCTCTATTTCTGTTATGTGTTTGTGAGCACCCTTCATCAAGTGGTATCAGAGCAGGAGTTCTTGAGTGTGTAAACAGATCACTGACTGTGAGGTAGTTTGCACCAGGACCGTGGCTAGGGTTTCAATGCGCATCATGAAAATGCCTCCACGAAGAGAACGTGGCGGAAGAGCTGGTGCTGTGACACCTGAGGTTAGAGAGCTGCAGAGACAAGTGCAAGCATTGCAAGAAGAGATTCGCAGAGGAATGAATCTTAATGTCAGAGATGAAAGCGAGGATGAAGCCGAAGAAGAATATCAAGAAGGAGAAGTCAAAATTGTGAACCAGGAGGAAGAAAGACTTTTTCGGGCCATTTCTAAGATTGGGAAAAGACCTAAGATTGAGGTTCCTACATTTTCTGGAAATCTTAACCCAGAAGAATTGATCGACTAGATCAACGAATGTGAGAAATATTTTGAGTATGAAGATGTTGAGGATCCTGATAGGGTCAAATTTGCGAAGGCCAGACTGAAAGTTCATGCAAAGATATGGTGGCAAGAGATTCAGTTGGAACGAAATAGAAAGGGAAAGGAGAAAATCACGAGATGGGATCAGATGGTGGATAAATTGAAGCGACAGTTCATTCTTGTTGATTATGAGCTTCACCTACTGAAGAAAATGCAGAGTTTGAAGCAAGCAGGAAGATCTGTTCAGGAGTATACGGAGGAGTTCTATCGACTTCTCATCAGAACAGGCCATGCAGAAGCTAATAAGGAGAAAGTTGCCTGATATCTTAATGGGTTAAGGCCAAGCATTCAGGAGGAGCTGAATCTGGTTCGAATGAACAGTATTGAAGAGGCATACCAGTTTGCCCTAAAAGTAGAGGAAAAGCTGAACAAGAAGTTTGAGAGAAGACAAAACGGAAGAGGTCGCGGTGGACGATATGGTGGACGGTCATATGGTGGCCAAAATGAGGATTCGAAAAAGAAGGATGAGGCCAGTAGTAGTCAGAATCAGTGAAGAAATAATTCCAATCACTTCTAGGATCAGAATAATAAAGATCACAGAGGAAGAGGAAGAGGACAAGGATCTGGAAGAGGTGGCTTCCGTGGAACATGTTTTCACTATGGAGAAGAAGGTCATAGGGCATTTGAATGTCATCAGCGCTAAGGTAGAATAGATAGGAGAAATGAAAGTTAGGCCAGAGTTGCACATGTAGATGAAGATGTCAGATCATCAAATTCTGAAGATGCTAAAAGAGGAGAAACGTTGATTAACAGAAGAGTCCTATTGAGTGGTGAGAATGAACCTGAGCAAAGGAGGAGCCTGTTTTGCACCAGGTGCAAGTGTGAAGGTAAATGTTGTGATGTGATTATTGATAGTGGAAGCACTGACAATTTGGTGTCAGAAGAGATGGTGACAAAGTTGAAGCTCAAGAGATAAAAACACCCACATCCATATCGGATTGCTTGGGTACAGGATGACCACAAGGTCATGGTCAATGAACAATGCCTGGTGAAGTTCAAGATTGGCGGATACCAAGATGAGGTATTATGTGATATCATATCTATAGATGCATGCCATATGTTGTTGGGTAGACCATGGCAGTTTGACAGATGTGCTGTACATGATGGTCGTGCGAATACCTATTCCCTAACAAAGGATGGAGTGCGACATAAGCTAAAACCATTGAAGGAGACTAAAGAAAAGGTATGTGGTAATGCAAGGATAACTTTTATTAATGGAAGAAATTTCTTAGATGGTATGAGGCATGAGCATGTATGTTTTGCTTTAATTCCAAAAGCTGGTAAAGAGGAAGTAGAAGATGTTCCTGTAGAAGTTGCAGATCTGTTGAATGAGTTTCAGGATATTATATCCGATAACGTGCCTGATGGATTACCACCAGTCAGGAAGATCAGTCATCAGATGGACTTGATCCCAGGAGTGAGTTTTCCGAATAAGGTAGCACACAGAATGACACCTATAGAAAGTGAAGACTTGAACAGACAAGTACATGAACTGTTACAGAAAAGATTGATACCTGAGAGTCTGAGTCCCTATGCTGTACCAGTGGTATTAGCACCAAAGAAGAATGGAGAATGGAGGATGTGTACAGATTCTAGGGCAATAAACAAGATCACAATCAAGTACAGGTTTCCATTACCACGAATGGATGATATTATCGACTGTTTGAGTGGAGCTGTGTATTTCTCAAAGATAGATCTGAAGAGTGGATATCATTAGATTCAGATCAGAGAAGGAGATGAATGGAAGACTGCCTTCAAGACAAAGGAAAGACTGTATGAGTGGTTAGTCATGCCTTTTGGGCTAACCAATGCACCAAGCACTTTCATGCGGCTCATGAACGAGGTTCTGAAAGAATTTCTGGGTAAGTTTGTCATTGTTTACCTAGATGATATTTTGATTTTTAGCAAGATATTGGAGGAACATATGATGCATATTCGTATGGTGTTTGAGAAGTTGAGAGATGAGAAATTGTTGATTAATTTGAAAAAGTGCAGTTTTGTGAAGAAAGAGTTAGTGTATTTGGGATTTGTAGTTTCAGCAGAAGGTCTAAGTTTCAGCAGAAGGTCTAAAAATAGACCCAGAGAAGGTACAGGCTATCCTTGAATGGCCTACTCCAAGCAGTGTTACTGAGGTAAGATCTTTTCATGGTTTAGCTAGCTTTTACAGAAAGTTTATCAAAAATTTTAGCAGTATTTGTGGACCCTTGACTGAAACAATGAGAGGGGATAGAAAAGAGTTTAAGTGGACTAATGGGGCAGAAAAGAGTTTTCAGTTGTTGAAATGAAAAGTTACAGAACAACCCATTTTAGCACTTCCAGATTTTAATAAGGTGTTTCAAGTAGATTCTGATGCTAGTGGTACTGCAATAGGAGCTGTTATGAGCCAAGAAGGTAAACTTGTTGCTTATTTTAGTGAGAAGTTAAATGATGCCAAGAGGAAATATTCTATTTATGATCAGGAATTTTATGCTATAGTTCAGGCATTAAAGAAGTGGAGACATTATCTGCTTCCTAAGGAGTTTGTTTTGTATACTGATCATCAAGCTTTGCAATATTTGAATAGTCAAGGAAAATTGAATCAAAGGCATTTGAAATGGGTTGATTTTTTGCAGAGTTATACATTTGTTTTGAAACACAGGAGTGGAAAGTCTAATAGGGTTGTAGATGCTCTTAGCAGAAGGCAACTATTGCTAACAGAAATGCAGATTGAAGTGGTTGGATTCAAAGAACTCAAGAATTTGTATTCAGAGGATCCTGATTTTGGTGAAGCTTTGAAAGCTTGTACAGAACCTGTTACTATAAACAGGACAAAATGGTTGGATTTCATCATCCAGGATGATATGCTATTCAGAGGGAGTCAGTTGTGCATTCCACAAAGTTCTATGAGGGAGAATCTCATCAAGGAGAAGCATAGCGGAGGATTGGCTGGACATTTTGGTCGTGATAAAACCCTTGGTTTGGTTAGTGAGAATTATTATTGGCCACAGTTGCAGCAAGATGTGAAGAAGTTTGTACAGAGTTGTAGAGTATGTCAGATGGCGAAAGGAGTGAAGCAGAATACAGGGTTGTATCAGCCATTACCCGTACCAAAGAAGCCTTGAGAGGATATCAGCATGGACTTTGTTCTTAGTTTACCGAGGACTCAGCGGGGACATGATTCAATTTTTGTGGTGGTTGACAGATTTTCAAAGATGGCACATTTCATTCCCTGCAAGAAGACTAATGATGTTGTTCATGTAGTAGAATTGTTTTTCAGAAAAGTAGTGAGACTTCATGGTTTGCCAAAGACCATAGTTTCAGATCGGGACACTAAGTTTGTTGGATATTTTTGGCGTACATTATGGAAGAAGTTGAAGACAGATTTGAAGTTCATTTCATCACATCATCCACAGACTGATGGACAAACAGAGGTGGTGAATAGGAGTTTGGAAAATTTGCTGAGATATCTAGTTGGAGATAAGCCAACAGGATGGGATTTGATTTTACCACAGGCGGAATTTGCATACAATAATTCTATCAACAGGAGCACTGGTAAATCACCATTCTAGATTGTATATGGAAGTAGTCCAAGAAATGCATCTGAATTGAGGAAGATAGATAAAGGAGAAATAAGTAGTGCTGAAACTGAGAATTTTGCAGAACACTTGAAGAACATCCATGAAGAGGTGAGGAAGCATATTACCAAGATGAATGCACAGTATAAAGCTAAGGCAGATGAGAAAAGGAGGTATAAAGAATTTCAAGTTGGTGACGAAGTCATGGTTCATTTGCAGAAGGAGCGGTTTCCAGTTGGTACATATAACAAGCTGAAAATGAAGAAGTTTAGACCATGTAGGATACTGAAGAAACATGATTCAGGAAACGCATATGAGGTAGAATTGCCTACTGAGCTAAATATTTCACCAGTGTTTAACATTTCAGATCTGACAAAGTATCATGAAGGAGGTGTTGAAGATGAGATCACAGCAGCACAGTGGAGTATTCCAGCAACTAGTTCAGACACTAAGGAGATCGAAGATATACTGGACAGTCGTGTTGGCAGAAGCACAAGGAATAGGACATATGAAGAATATCTGGTCAAGTGGAAAGGACGACCTATTGAAGATTTATCATGGCTGACAAATGAGGAGGTTAGCCGTCTTGGTTTTCCTCTGCACACTTGAGTCATGAGAGGGTCACTTCTCAAATTACCCTGGGTGTCTGATGCAAGAGCATCCTGGGTGTAAGAGCAATCTTGTATCACTCAAAAAAAAAAAAAAATTTCTGTTTTTATATTCAATAAGGGTTATTTTGTGCAGAGTTGCTATTTATGGAAAGTTACTATTTTTGGTAATTTTTGTATGTGCTCAGAATGATCTGATTTCTTTCTTCGAGGTTCATTTTGGTCATATAAGTCTGCCAGTAAAGTTTCATTGCCAGATCAAGTGTATATTGGAAGATATTGAAGATTTTTGGTATTGGCAGCAGGGTACAAAAACTTTGAACTCAGTTTTGAAAGATTTAGAGGCCCCGGATGAGGTCAAAAATTTGGGTGACAGGTGCTTGCGCAAGTCAAGCCTATAGAGCGCTTCGTGGCATTTCTGAAATGGGGTTATAATAGCCGATCGGGTCAACTGGTGATGATTTATGGTCTTCGGAAGTTGGGCCACCTGAAATGGCAGAAAATAATTTTCTTCAAAATTTCTGTTCAGGTTTCAAATGTTATCTTGAGCCGACTATGATGTAATAAAATGTAAAATAAAATAATTCTAAGTTTGGTCGGCCTTATTGGCTAAAATTCTAGAACCTTCCCAGGCAGTGGAAAATTGCCTATATAAGGAAGGTTGTATTATTGTCTTACGCAGTTCATAATAGTTCTGGGTAGTAGATCTAGGTATTGATTCGAAGATTTGTCCTACAGAATACTGTAAGGGAATGCCCATGTGGCTTTGCATATTGTAATTCTGAAAGTTTGTAATTCCACATTTGTGGAGATATTAAGAAGCCAATTTTCTGTTCTTGCATATTATTATTGTTGTTTCTCTATTTCTGTTATGTGTTTGTGAGCACCCTTCATCAAGTGGTATCAGAGCAGGAGTTCTTGAGTGTGTAAACAGATCGCCGACTGTGAGGCAGTTTGCACCAGGACCATGGCTAGGGTTTCATCGCGCATAGCGAAAATGCCTCTACGAGGAGAACGTGGCGGAAGAGCTGGTGCTGTGACACCTGAGGTTAGAGAGCTGCAGAGACAAGTGCGAGCATTGCAAGAAGAGATTCGCAGAGGAATGAATCTTAATGTCAGAGATGAAAGCGAGGATGAAGCCGAAGAAGAATATCAAGAAGGAAAAGTCAAAATTGTGAACCAGGAGGAAAAAAGACTTTTTCGGGCCATTTCTAAGATTGGGAAAAGACCTAAGATTGAGATTCCTACATTTTCTGAAAATCTTAACCTAGAAGAATTGATTGACTGGATCAACAAATGTGAAGAATATTTTGAGTATGAAGATGTTGAGGATCCTGATAGGGTCAAATTTGCAAAGGCTAGACTGAAAGGTCATGCGAAGATATGGTGGCAAGAGATTCAGTTGGAGCGAAATAGAAGGGGAAAGGAGAAAATCACAAGATGGGATCGTATGGTGGATAAATTGAAGTGACAGTTCATTCCTGTTGATTATGAGCTTAACCTACTGAAGAAAATGCAGAGTTTGAAACAAGCAGGAAGATCTGTTCAGGAGTATACGAAGGAGTTCTATCAACTTCTCATCAGAACAGGCCATGCAGAAGTTGATAAGGAGAAAGTTGCCCGATATCTTAATGGGTTAAGGCCAAGCATTCAGGAGGAGCTGAATCTGGTTCGAATGAATAGTATTGAAGAGGCATACCATTTTGCCCTAAAAGTAGAGGAAAAGCTGAACAAGAAGTTTGAGATCAGACAAAACGGAAGAGGTCACGGTGGATGATCTGGTGGACGGTCATATGGTGGCCGAAATGAGGATCCGAAAAAGAAGGATGAGGCCAGTAGTAGTCAGAATCAGTGATGAAATAATTCCAATCGCTTCTAGGATCAGAATAATAGAGATCAGAGAGGAAGAGGAAGAGGACAAGGATCTGGAAGAGGTGGCTTCCGTGGAACATGTTTTCACTATGGAGAAGAAGGTCATAGGGCATTTGAATGTCCTCAGCACTAAGGTAGAACAGACAGGAGAAATGAAGGCCAGGCCAGAGTTGCACATCTAGATGAAGATGCCAGATCATCAAATTCTGAAGATGCTGAAAAAAGAAAAACGTTGATTAACAGAAGAGTCCTGTTGAGTGGTGAGAATGAACCTGAGCAAAGGAGGAGCCTGTTTCACACCAGGTGCAAGTGTGAAGGTAAATGTTGTGATGTGATTATTGATAGTGGAAGCACTGACAATTTAGTGTCAGAAGAGATGGTGACAAAGTTGAAGCTCAAGAGACAGAAACACCCACATCCATATCGGATTGCTTGGGTATAGGATGACCACAAGGTCATGGTCAATGAACAATGCCTGGTGAAGTTCAAGATTGGCGGATACCAAGATGAGGTATTGTGTGATATCATATCTATGGATGCATGTCATATGTTGTTGGGTAGACCATGGTAGTTTGACAGATGTGCTGTACATGATGGTCATGCGAATACCTATTCCCTAACAAAGGATGGAGTGTGACATAAGCTAAAACCATTGAAGGAGACTGAAGAAAAGGTATGTGGTAATGCAAGGATAACTTTTGTTGATGGAAAAAATTTCTTAGATGGTATGAGGCATGAGCATGTATGTTTTGCTTTAATTCCAAAAGCTGGTAAAAAGGAAGAAGATGTTCCTGTAGAAGTTGCAGATCTGTTGAATGAGTTTCAGGATATTGTATCCGATAACGTGCCTGATGAATTACCACCAGTCAGGAAGATCAGTCATCAGATGGACTTGATCCCAGGAGCGAGTTTGGCGAATAAGGCAGCACACAGAATGACACCTGCAGAAAGTGAGGAGTTGAACAGACAAGTACATGAACTGTTACAGAAAAGATTGATCCGTGAGAGTCTGAGTCCCTGTGCTGTACTAGCGGTATTAGCACCAAAGAAAAATGGAGAATGGAGGATGTGTACAGATTCTAGGGCAATAAATAAGATCACAATCAAGTACAGGTTTCCATTGTCATGAATGGATGATATTATGGACTGTTTGAGTGGAGCTGTGTATTTCTCAAAGATAGATCTGAAGAGTGGATATCATCAGATTCGGATCAAAGAAGGAGATGAATGGAAGACTGCCTTCAAGACAAAGGAAGGACTGTATGAGTGGTTAGTCATGCCTTTTGGGCTAACCAATGCACCGAGCACTTTCATGCGACTCATGAACGAGGTTCTGAAAGAATTTTTGGGTAAGTTTGTCATTGTTTATCTAGATGATATTTTGATTTTTAGAAAGATATTGGAGGAACATATGATGCATATTCGTATGGTGTTTGAGAAGTTGAGAGATGAGAAATTGTTGATTAATTTGAAAAAGTGCAATTTTGTGAAGAAAGAGTTAGTGTATTTGGGATTTTTAGTTTCAGCAGAAGGTCTAAAAATGGACCCAGAGAAGGTACAGGCTATCTTTGAATGGCCTACTCCAAGGAGTGCTACTGAGGTAAGATCTTTTCATGGTTTAGCTAGCTTTTAGAGAAAGTTTATCAAAAAATTTAGCAGTATTTGTGGACCCTTGACTGAAACAATGAGAGGGGATAGAAAAGAGTTTAAGTGGACTAATGGGGCAGAAAAGAGTTTTCAGTTGTTGAAATGAAAAGTTACAGAACAACCCGTTTTAGCACTTCTAGATTTTAATAAGGTGTTTCAAGTAGATTGTGATGCTAGTGGTACTGCAATAGGAGCTGTTATGAGCCAAGAAGGTAAACCTGTTACTTATTTCAGTGAGAAGTTAAATGATGCCAAGAGGAAATATTCTATTTATGATCAAGAATTTTATGCTATAGTTCAGGCATTAAAGAAGTGGAGACATTATCTACTTTCTAAGGAGTTTGTTTTGTATATTGGTCATCAAGCTTTGCAATATTTGAATAGTCAAGGAAAATTGAATCAAAGGCATTTGAAATGGGTTGAGTTTTTGCAGAGTTATACATTTGTTTTGAAACACAGGAGTGAAAAGTCTAATAGGGTTGCAGATGCTCTTAGCAGAAGGCAACTATTGCTGACAAAAATGCAGATTGAAGTGGTTGGGTTCAAGGAACTCAAGAATTTGTATCTAGAGGATCCTGATTTTGGTGAAGCTTGGAAAGCTTGTACAGAACCTGTTACTCTAGACAGGAAAAAATGGTTGAATTTCATCATCCAGGATGATATGCTATTCAGAGGGAGTCAATTGTGCATTTCATGAAGTTCTATGAGGGAGAATCTCATCAAGGAGAAGCATAGCGGAGGATTGGCTGGACATTTTGGTCATGATAAAACCCTTGGTTTGGTTAGTGAGAATTATTATTGGCCACAGTTGTAGCAAGATGTGAAGAAGTTTGTACAGAGTTGCAGAGTATGTCAGATGGTGAAAGGAGTGAAGTAAAATATAGGGTTGTATCAGCCATTACCCGTACCAAAGAAGCCTTGGGAGGATATCAGCATGGACTTTGTTCTTGGTTTACCGAGGACTCAGCGGGGACATGATTCAATTTTTGTGGTGGTTGACAGATTTTCAAAGATGGCACATTTCATTCCCTGTAAGAAGACTAATGATGTTGTTCATGTAGCAGAATTGTTTTTCAGAGAAGTAGTGAGACTTCATGGTTTGCCAAAGACCATAGTTTCAGATCGGGACACTAAGTTTGTTGGATATTTCTGGCATACATTGTGGAAGAAGTTGAAGATAGATTTGAAGTTCAGTTCATCACATCATCCACAGACTGATGGATAGACAGAGGTGGTGAATAGGAGTTTGGGAAATTTGCTGAGATGTCTAGTTGGAGATAAGCCAACAGGATGGGATTTGATTTTACCACAGGCGGAATTTGCATACAATAATTCTGTCAACAGGAGCACTGGTAAATCACCATTCCAGATTGTATATGGAAGTAGTCCAAGAAATGCATCTGAATTGAGGAAGATAGATAAAGGAGAAATAAGTAGTGCTGAAACTGAGGATTTTGCAGAACACTTGAAGAACATCCATGAAGAGGTGAGGAAGCATATTACCAAGATGAATGCACAGTATAAGGCTAAGGCAGATGAGAAGAGGAGGTATAAAGAATTTCAAGTTGGTGACGAAGTCATGGTTCATTTGCGGAAGGAGCGGTTTCCAGTTGGTACATATAACAAGCTGAAAATGAAGAAGTTTGGACCATGTAGGATACTGAAGAAACATGATTCAGGAAACGCATATGAGGTAGAATTGCCTACTGAGCTAAATATTTTACCAGTGTTTAACATTTCAGATCTGACAGAGTATCATGAAGGAGGTGTTGAAGATGAGATCACAGCAGCACAGTGGAGTATTCCAGCAACTAGTTTAGACACTAAGGAGATCGAAGATATACTAAACAGTCGTGTTGGCAGAAGCACAAGGAACAGGACATATGAAGAATATCTGGTCAAGTGGAAAGGATGACCTGTTGAAGATTCATCATGGCTGACAAAGGAGGAGGTTAGCCATCTTGGTTTTCCTCTGCACACCTGAGTCGTGACAGGGTCACTTCTCAAATTACCCTGGGTGTCTGATGCAGGAGCATCCTGGGTGTAAGAGCAATCTTGCATCACCCAAAAAAAAAAAAAAAATTTATTTTTATATTCAATAAGGGCTATTTTGTGCAGAGCTACTATTTATGGAAAGTTACTATTTTTGGTAATTTTTGTATGTGCTCAGAATGATCTGATTTCTTTCTTGGAGGTTCATTTTGGTCATATAAGTCTACCAGTAAAGTTTCATTGCCAGATCAAGTGTATATTGGAAGATATTGAAGATTTTTGGTATTGGCAGCAGGGTACAGAAACTTTGAACTTAGTTTTGAAGGCTTTAGAGGCCCCGGATGAGGTCAAAAATTTGGGTGATGGGCACTTGTGTCGGTCAAGCCTGTAGAGCGCTTCGTGGCATTTCTGAAATGGGGTTATAATAGCCGATCGGGTCAACTGGTGATGACTTATGGTCTTCGGAAGTTGGGCCACCCGAAATAGCGGAAAATAATTTTCTTCAAAATTTATGTTCGAGTTTCAAAGGTTATCTTGAGCCGACTATGATGTAATAAAATGTAAAATAAAATAATTCTAAGTTTGGTCAGCCTTATTGGCTAAAATTCTAGAACCTTCCCAGGCGGTGGAAAATTGCCTATATAAGGAAGGCTGTATTATTATCTTAGGCAGTTCATAATAGTTCTGGGTAGTAGATCTGGGTATTGATTCGAAGCTTTGTCCTACAGAATACTGTAAGGGAATGCCCATGTGGCTTTGCATATTGTAATTCTGAAAGTTTGTAATTCCACATTTGTGGAGATAATAAGAAGCCAATTTTCTATTCTTGCATATTATTGTTGTTGTTTCTCTATTTCTATTATGTGTTTGTGAGCACCCTTCATCATATATATTATCCTATGATCATATTGACCCCATGGTAGGTAGATCCCTTCCGTGTTCTTTGAATGTTTCTATGATATTTCCCTTGATTTGTCTTCGTCTGGGGGCATCTCAATATGGAAACGTAATCAGTGGAGTTTTTTATGTTTTCATTAAAGTCATTGCTCTTGTTAAAGTGTTAGCAATGACTTTAACATGGGGGCATACGCTCTACTCACTTATTACACACATGCACTTATGAAAAATTTAAAACATGCTAAATCTTCTAAAGGTAAAGCACATAAGTTGCTAAATCCTGAGGAAGAAATGCACTTTAAATTTACTTTTCAATCTTTCTTTTTGGATTAAGAACCAATCCTTAAAGTATGAATTTATATTAGGATCTATTGATCCCTCCAGTTTCAAATACACATATATTGTGATCCCTTAAGGTCAGAAGTGTCCTTAAGAATGGATCTCTTTTGTTTCTAATTTTATTCTTATGGAATAGAATATTCCTAAGGATAAATCCTTGATGGGTTGACTAGTGAGTAGCCACATTCACTAGGCAGTTCAATTCCATCTTTCCAGTTGCACCTTTTTCTTGTGTGGTTCACAATGGGACATAAGTTCCCATTAGGTGAGGTAATCACACTTTTTCTTTTTCTCTTTAGAGATGTCTCTTTTATTTGTGATTTAAGAGTCGATCAAGACTTGAGTCCCTGGGGGCTTGGGATTTCTCTTTGTCCCTTAGATTACGATAAGATTATCTTGTTATTTTTATCTCCTTTACCAAGAGTTTACATCGAGTCCATACTCTTACTAAAGTGGGGGCTTAATGTATCATCTTAAAATGGAAGCACTTCCATGTTAAGAGCATTTAACCCTCTGAGTAAGTGGTTTGGGGTCATGTTAAGCACCTTGATTGGGTCTTTGCATGTATTTGGCTTTCTCCCCATTTTCCACTTCTTCGCACTTGATTTCTTCATTCTAGGTGAAATTAGGGTTAAGGTCTTAAGGACTTTCTTGATTTTCCCTCTTCTATGGCTCTATTTTCTAGGTAGAATTCAAAAATGAGACCTCCTAGTCCATCATCACATCATTCCAAGGATTTTTTGTCTGTTCCTGACACTGGGTCTTGTTCAAACAGCAATTTCTAAGTTTCTGGCATCTCCTGGAACCTCTGTTGCAAATCCTGACAAAGTTAGGGTTTGAGGTCAAAGTTGACCTCAACCCTGACTAGGTCAGGGTTGACCTCAACCTTGACCTCTTCCTACCATGATTTCAAATTATCAATTCTCGCTAATTTGGCTTTCAGGAAAGTTATTTCTCCACTTTCAGGTCGACTGTTTCGGGTTCTGAAATGGTAAATCTTTTAATTATATTTAATCAAGGTATATTATCTAAAGGTGAGGACCTAATTGGGATTTAATTCTTCAAGGTGGCCCATCTAAAGGAGTGTGCTCTAGATCACTATAAAAGGAGGCCTTCCTCTCTCATTTTCATATCAAGTTTACATCACTCAATCATCAAGTTTTCTCAATCAGGTATCTAGAGCTCTCAAGTGCAAGCAAGTCTTCAAGCATTCAAATGTTCAAGTATTCATCCATCAAGGAGTTCCATTGTTAGCTATTGAAGGATTCAATCTCTTTGGAGCCCCCTTGAAGATTCATCCTTCTCCATTCATTCAAACCTTCTCATATGCAAAGATCAAATCAAGATTGGTGTTGAAGATCAAAATACCATTGATTGGAGACATCCTACATTCATTGAAGCATTCTTACTTGTGGATTTGAGGATTCGAATCCTCTACATGGACTTCAACATGAGTGAGGTGATTTGTTTCAATTACTTTTTTTATGCACCATATATTTCAATTCAATTTCAAGGTTAATTCTTAAATTGGGGTTTGACCAAGGCAAACCCCCCATACAACCAAAAACCCCTATTTTCTTTTAGGTACAGGTGTGAAATCTCAAATCTAAGAGTGAATTCAGATACCCTTTTCGGTAATCTTTCAGGATCTACGAACAGAATCGAAATCAGACTTCAAATAAATAATGTGGTCTTTGACCTTTTAAAAGGTCAAAGTTGACCTATGTGAATTTGGAGAAAATATTTCTAGGTTTTGTCCGCCTCGACATTTCCAATCCAAAACAAGTGATAGAATCTTCAAAAAGTTCATACAGAAGCTAGAATTCAGCATTTTCCAGATCTGCCCTAATTCAAGGTTAGTATTTGCACTTCAATTATTTTATATTTCAAGCTTGATCCAACTATAGGGAAGTATAGGGTTTATTCTTTCTTTCATATTCTTCATAGATTGATTCGATTGTGTATTAACCTCTTGGTTGATCAAATTGGATCTCTCCTTTGAGAATTTGGATTTAGGAGTGAATCTTACATTTTCCCCACACACATACACGAATAGTGGTGATTCCCAATTACATCTATTCACAAAGAGTGGATTGACTTTTGAGATTCAAGAATTTTGTTTCACCACAAGGGTGAAGAGCATACTCCCTTATCCCAAAGCTTTCTCCCAAACACTCCAAGAAAATGTTCAATTACCCTCTTCCTTTCAAAATCCAAAGATGGGTCAAGATTTTTTGGTTCACCACAAGGGTGAAGAGCATACTTCTCCTACCACCCAAGAATTCCTACAACAAGATATTATGTTCCTATGAAATGAAACAACTAGTAATTGCCACACTTGAAAATGAACTAAACAACAAGCACTTGATTGGGTTTTTATGCTTTGGGCAGCCCTACAAAAACTGTTAGTAGCCCTTGTGCATTTGAAGCTTTGACATGCGTTCTTTTGGCAAAATATTTCAAGCAATGAAGGCACCTACAAGCACAACTTGTTAGCCCCACAATGGTTAACACATCAAAAATTAGATTATCTGCAAGGAAAATAGCTGATCAAATGAAAAAATTTGAAAATGAAACCAACATGGTTGGATTAGGCTCAGAAAGAGCTTTCCAATGATATATCACACTTAAATTTTTGATACAATATGTGAAATATTTTTTTTTTAAAAATGGGTGCCATTTTTCCAAAGTGGCACGGATTCTGAAAATACTAAAATTTTCAAAAAAAATCAAAAAGAGCTAAAAAACAATCACTTTCAAGTCTGGGCGATAGTACAGTCACCAGAAATATCACGCGACACTTTATGGTATACCGGGGCAACAGTTTATCTTCGTGCGACAATTCGCTAACCTGCAGGTGATAGAATATACTAAGCAGTGCGATATTATCTATCAAATAGTGTGACACTTTTAACTGGTAAAGTGTCATCTTGCTATACAAGAAACTGTCGCATGACACTCTGAGATAGAAAAATAGAGAGCCAAAAATGACGCTAAACTATGACGAAAAATTTTTGAAAATGCATGAAATGAAGGACAAAACAATAATGCTCTGCCCCACGGTGGGCGCCAAAAATGTACACACTCAAATGGTGCACTTCTCTAAGTCATTACATCCAAGGGAATCCATGAAAGTGACATATAGCTCTCTATGCATGGAGTTGCAAGATTATTTTAAGTTTGCTCTCAGCTAGAGCTATTAAGCTAATGACCTTGCTAGTCAACCACACAATGAGAGATTCAAATGAAGACAAGGGAAAGAATGCCAATATCCCCAAGAATCAAAATGAAATGCAATGCAAACTAGATTAAGATGAATATGCAAGCTAGAAATGAGAGGTGCAAGCTAAGCTATGGAAATGAAAGTACAAGCTATGCTATGAAAAGGAAAGTGCAAGTGTTACAAATCCTTCCTAGTTAAACTAGATGAGTAATCTAAAGCTTGAAAGGAAATCTAAACTATGAAAGCATAAACATGAATCTACTATGCATGAATGAAACTAAGAATGGAATGTAGATGCAAAAGCCAAGAATGCTCCAAATCTTCAAAATCTCCAAAGTGACCTAGAAAACCTGCAGCATAACATTAGCATAAAAGATTGATATGCAAATGAGAAGAGAGCTCTTCTTTTATAGGAAATGAAAAGAAATGGACCATGGAGATTAAGAGGCAAAAGATTTAATCAAGGGTGGAGCTTGAAAGAGTTGACTTTTGTGTCCATATGAGACAAAAAGTGTTTTTCTTCTTTTTATAAAATAAGAATAATGCTTTATTTGTGCAACTTAGGATAAGAGGAAAAGTGAGAGTTTTTTATTTATTAAAAGGGGAGGAAATATTCCTTTTAAATAAATAAAGACTTTAGGATAAAATGGTTAGCCCAAGGCAAATAATCAAAATGATAAAATAAGATTTGATCAAGGAAATTGATATAATTGATAAAATGCTGATTTTTGAAAATATTGATTTAGGGATTTGATAAATTGTTGAATGGGAGCCCAAACTCTAGGCAACCATTTTAGGGTGCATACAGTATTAACCGAGTAGTGAAGTCACTGACACATCATGATATTGATCAAGTAACATAAATAAGATGGAACATGTGATTGTCGAATTGAGATGATGAGTTGGATGAATTGGGATGATTCTGAGGACAAAGATAAAGTTTGTTATGAAGATCTATGGCTGACAAAATTCAACGAAGATTGGATGATGAAGATTGAAATTTGTTTAAGGCACAATTTTTTAGGAAGGTTAAAGCAGAAAAATCAACAATGAAGATTAAGTGGAAAAATCTATGGATAAGAAGAAAATGGTTTATCATGTCTATTTAATGAGAGAAGAGAATCAAAATGAGGAATGCACATGAGGAGAAGACTGTATTCATATAAGGTTGGTCAGACAAGTTGAAGTGAGAACCAAGCAATGTTGTAGACTACACTGAGCGTCAGAAAAAGATAAAAAATTTACACAATCGAATCCAGAAATTGATATTAGCATATACATAGATTGTGGAAATCTAATAGATTTGTCAGAAAAAGAGTTTAAACAAGCATAACAAAGTTGGACGATAGAAAGAAATTGAAGAGATTATGATGGCCATCGGTATATTGAGCTTAGCATAGATCTGAATATTTGCAAAGGAAGTTGTATTTGTATCAGATAATTACTATTGCATTCTAACCATTTCTACAGACAAAATCTCTTAACTGAGTAGGACTTAACAGTCTTTATTTATTTCTTTATGACATTCAATGAATGTTAATTATTTTCTTATTGACCCAAGTGAATGTATAGTCATAGAGAACTGATAGTGATAAATCCTCTAACAAGCTCACACCTTACAATGTATTTTGTAACCTTTAACAGGGTGGGCTCTTAACTAAACTCACTTCAGAAGAGTGAAATTATTTTAGGTACTAGTCCCAGGTGGTTGTTCCCCTAACAGGGTTTCCACATTAAAAATAAAGTTTTATATGTGTATGGATGTGATGATTTTTTATTTTAATTTACACATTATAACTATTAGTTTGATCGATATATACTAGATAATATTACTGGTATTTGGTAAATGAATCAGAAAGACACAGTCAAGTGTTACCAAGTTATTTAATTATATTTTTTAGATTTTTATTATACATCTGAGAGTATTTGGGACTCTAGGATAATTGGACTTAATTGATTGATGAGTCTATGATAGTGTAATAGTGATTTGATTGTATTACATGATTCTGTTAAGAATGAAGATCAAGAATGTAAAGGTTTATGTGGTGGGTATATGAAGAACTTATTATACACTGAGTAGATATAGTGTATACTGAGAAAGTGTAGTGTATGGGTAAGTGCACAAAGATGGGGGACCAAAAAGATGCCACTTTTCTTTTTGGCCCCACATCGCACATAGTGCGCACGCACTAAAGGGTGTGTGCCCTATAGGGCGCACGCCCTATGGCTTGGGTTTCCCAGGCCTTAGGCTTGGGCAATTCAAATCTTTTACAAAGTGTGCATGCCCTATAGGGCTTGCGCACTATGAAAATCATAAATTTACATAGGGCATGCGCCCTATGTAAGATATGATTTATATAGTGTGTGAGAGGGAGAGGGGGGGGGCGTAATTTATACAAAGAGAGGGGGGGTAATTTATACAAATATAACATTTAAGTATAAGTTTGATAATTTTAGTTTCTTATACTTTAAGTTATATTTTTATAAATTATAAAATATAATGCTTTTAGGATGTTTGGGATAGGATCTAACTTCATAGGAGTTAACATGTAGATTCTAGATTTGAAAAATTTCAGACTTAGCCAAATTTTAGGATTCAAAAAGCCTTCAGTGGGGTTACCTCCCAAAATCCATCATGGATTTCTAAAGTCAAACTGAAGCTAGCAAAAGGATTCCCAAAGGGTTTTAACTCATTTTATCACAAATCACTTAGTTTTGACCCCATCTCTACGACAGACTTAGCTTAGCTCTCACCCAAAAATCTCTCTCTCTCTCTCTCTCTCACACACACACACACAAAAAAAAAAAAAAAAAAAAATCACCCTCTCCTCTCTCTCTCTCATCACCCTATCTCTCCCCCTTATCTACTCTCTCTCTCTCTCTCTCTCACACAAAAAAAAAAAAAAAACATCACCCTCTCTCTCTCTCTCCATAATGAGAGAATGGAGAGAGAGAGATGGTGATAGAGAGAGAGAGGGTGTGTGTGTGTGTGTGTGAGAGAGAGAGAGATTAATTACCCTCTCTCTCTCCCCCTTATCTACTCTCTCTCTTTAAAGAAAAAGAGTAGATAAGGGGGAGAGAGAGAGAGTAATTACTCTCTCTCTCTCTCCCCCTTATCTACTCTCTCTTTCATTACCTCTCTCTCTCTCTCTCCATTATCTCTCTCTCTCACTCTCTGACTCTGGAGAGAGAGAGAGAGAGTGATGTGAGAGAGAGAGAGAGGGTAATGAAAGAGATATATTAGATAAGGGGAAGAGAGAGGGTGATGTGTGTGTGTGTGTGTGAGAGAGAGAGAGAGAGTAGAGTAGATAAGGGGAGAGAGAGAGGGTGATGTGTGTGTGTGTGAGAGAGAGAGAGAAGGGATGGAGAGAGAAAGTGAGATAAGGGAGAGGGAGAGAGAGAGTAGATAAGGAGAGAGAGGGTGATGTGTGTGTGTGTGTGTGTGTTTGAGAGAGAGAGAGAGAGTAATGAAAAAGAGATAGAGTACATAAGGGGGAGAGTGAGGGTGATGTGAGAAGAGAGAGAGAGAGAGAGAGAGAGAGAGAGTAATGAAAGAGAGATAGTAGATAAGGGGGAGAGAGAGGGTGATGTGAGGAGAGAGAGAGAGAGGGTAATAAAAGAGAGAGTGGATAATGGGGAGAGAGGGTGATGTGAGTAGAGAGAGAGAGAGAGGGTAATGATAGAGAGAGTAGATAAGGGGGAGAGAGAGGTTGATGTGAGAGAGAGAGAGAGAGAGAGAGATAGAGAGAGAGATTTGGGTGAGAGCTAAGCTATGTCTATCGTAGAGATGGGGTCAAAACCAAGTGATTTGTGATAAAATGAGTTAAAACCCTTTGGGAATCCTTTTGCTAGCTTCAGTTTGACCTTAGAAATCCATGATGGATTGTGTGAGGTAACCCTGCTGAAGGCTTGCTAAATCCTAAAATTTGGCTAAGTCTGGAATTTTTCAAATCTAGAATCTACATGTTAACTCATATGAAGTTGGAACCTATCCCAAACATTCTAAAAGCATTATATTTTATAATTTATACAAATATAACTTAAAGTATAAGAAATTAAAATTATCAAACTTATACTTAAATGTTATGTTTGTATAAATTACCCCCCCTCTCTCTCTCTCTCTCACACACTATATAAATCATATCTTACATAGGGCGTTCGCCCTATGTAAATTTATGATTTTCATACCGTGTGCGCGCTATGAAAATCATAAATTTACATAGCACGCACGCCCTATAGGGTGTGCACACTTTGTAAAGGATTTGAATTTACCAATCCTAAGGCTTGGATTTGCCTTGGAGATCCAACCCAAATGCTTGAAAGATTAAAATAGGCCTGAGACGTGTTTTCCAGCAGACATACAAAAAAATGACATCTTTTTTTGTGTGCTCCTCGTCAGGTTTACTCGTGGCTCAAGAACGTAAAAATTAGACGACATGATATTGCAAATCTCTCTGTTAGCTATCTAAGCATATAATTTATTTTGAATTCTGATTATGTTAAGTTTTTCAACTCTAATTTATGTTATGTGTATGTCCATTTTTTGTAAAAAACCAACATGCAGTATTTTGGGCATAGATTTTGGCTCATTCATCAAATTTTGCAATAAGTTACATTTTTAGAAGCTAGACTCCATTCTACACACTTTAAAAAAAAAGAAAATTTAATTTTTGATTAGTTTTAAATGATTTCTAGGGGGAGCACACAGAAATTTCATGTTTTCAAGATGTGTGCACTTCGTAAATTCATAAAAAATTATATGTTCATCAAAAAATTACCAAAAAAATCTGGGATAAACTACGTGGTGTTAGCTAACTTCTCACAAGAGCAATTAAAAAAATCCAAAAAAAAATTTAACATTTTAGGGGGAGCACACCAAATGCTATGTTATGTTTTTGGACAAAAAATTGGACCACTTTTTGTGCTCCCCCTTTTTGAGGACCTTAATCTGCACCATTTTCAAAATAAGTTAGTATTTTAGGAACTAGATTTAGAGTATTACAACTCTTTTTTTTGTCACATTTTAAAATTTTGAGTCTAACTATCTTCAATTTCTTGTTGAAGTTTAGAGTTTGTTGATTTCAGGAAAAAAGTGGCATCTTATACCCCCTTTTTGGTCCCCCATCTTTGTGCACTTACCCGTATACCGAGTGTCATATTAACTTAGTAGTGAAGTCACCAACACATCATGCTATTGATCGAGTAAAAGAAATAAGATGGAGCATGTGATGGTCGACTTGAGATGATGAGTTGGATGAATTGGGATGATTATAAGGACAAAGATAAAGTTTTTTATGAAGATCTATGGCTAAAAAAATTCAAGGAACATTGGATGATTAATATTGAAATGTGTTTAAGGCACAAGTTTTGAGGAAGGTTAAAGCGGAAAAATCAATGATGAAGATTAAGTGGTAAAATCTATGGCTAAGAAGAAGATGGTTTATCATGTCTATTAAAGGAGATAATATATTCAAAATGAGGAATGTGTGTGAGGAGAAGACTGTATTCATGTGAGGCTGGTCAGACATGTTGAAGTGAGAACCGAGCAATTCTACAGACTACATTGAGTGTCAGAGAAAGAGTTTAAGCAAGCATAAAAAAGTTGGACGATAGAAAGAAATTGAAGAGATTATGACAGCCAGAGGTATATTGATCTTAGCATAGATTTGAATATTTGCAAAGGAAGTTATATTTGAATCAGATCATTACTGTTGCATTCTAACCATTGCTATAGACAAAATCTCTTAACCAAGTAGGACTTAACATTCTTTATTTATTTCTTTATGACATTGAATGAATGTTAATTATTTTCTTGTTGACCCAAGTGAATGTATGGTCACAGAGAAATGTTAGTGATAAATCCTCTAACAAGATCACACCTTACAGTGTATTTTGTAACCTTTAATAGGGTGGGCTCTTAACTGAGCTCACTTCATAAGAGTGAAATTATTTTGGGTACTGGTCCTAGGTGGTTGTTTCCCTAATAGGGTTTCCACATTAAAAATAAAGTGTTATATGTGTATGGATGTGATGATTTTTTATTTTACTTTACACATTACAACTATTAGTTTGATCAATTTATACTAGATAATATTACTGGTATTCATTAATGAATCAGAAAGACACAGTCAAGTGTTACCGAGTTATTTAAGAATATTTGTTGGATTTTTTTAATACATCTAAGAGTATTTGGGACTGTAGGATAACTATACTTAACTAATTCACCCCCACCCTGGCCTCAGTTATCTAACACTCACCTTGCACTCAAATCCTATTTAAACTCTTTTCCTTCACAAATCATCCACTTCCATTTCATGCAAGATCATAATTTAATTTTTCATTTATAATCATTATCCACTTTTATGTATAGAACTTACATAATGCCAAATTTCCTACTCAACCATAGAATCCATAAATCTATAATTCATTCCTTGCATCTATTTTACATCTATTTAGCTTAATTTCATCCATACCTCACCATCAAATCTTCATTATCATCCATTGGAAAGAGTTGTCTGATGATGCATGATATGTTTTCATTGATGGAAACTAAATTCACTACTCTTGGCCATATATTAGTTTTGTAAGTTTATTGCAGGTTTGGATGCAAGAAAATGACTAAGTACCAGAAGCATAGCAGTATACAATTAGAAAGAACATCTTAGATTGGATGAATGGAAGAGAGTTAGAGGATACAATCAAAGAGAATGAAGATAGACATCCTAATATGTCTAAACTGGTCTTCATAGATTTTGAAGTTTTAGTATGCATGAGATGTTCACTGGTGAACATTGGTTTGACATTTTTTGGGCTAGAACAGAGCAATTTGGTAAGATCATTTAGTATACCTGGTTAATTAGTTTAGAGTTTCAATTTAATGATTGTTTATGATAAAGATGACTATGGAGGACATTAAATTTTCTTAGCGAGCTTTGAATTGATGATTTGATCAAGATTTGGTGTGAAGGTTGTACACGTTTCATTATCTTATTTTGGACTGATAAAGTTATAATTTTGATCTCATATATAAGATCTATTTTTTGGATGTGATGAGGAGTAATGAAATTATGCATATGGAAGGATTGGATTCATAAGAAGAATGATGTGATACGGATTTTAAACTTCATCAAAACTATATTAGCCTAGTTGATGCTATTTGTTGGTTTAGTTTTTGGGACTGTGAAGTCCTATCTGAATTTTGTGATTAAAGTTAGATCATTGAACCCGACTGAGGGTTAGATATTTATTTTGTTTCAAGAAGTGTTCTCTAGGCTATAAGTTTTAATTCATGTGCATTCTCTCTTATGTACTAATACCTTTAACAAGGTACTTATTACTGTTGTAGTAATATATTTTAGTGGGTACCATCCCCACTTGGGTTTTTTCCTTAACAAATTTTTTCGTGAAAACAAATCATGGTGTTATAATGTTGTGTTATCATTCTATTTTTCTTTCTTTCAATAATCTATGTGTTCAAGTTTTGATATTGGTTTAATAAAGTTAATAATATTGTTATACTGATTCACCCCCCCCCCCCCTCTCAATGCTTCCTAATCCTAACAATTGGTATCAGAGCCTAGTTCCTTGGAGAAAGTTTAATAGTTTGAGGAAGATCATGATGGAAGCATCTAGCAGTACATAAAAGCATCTTTTGAATACACTTGAAGATCTAGATAAATCCAATACTCATATCCTTGACCTAGAAGAAAATTTGAAAGAGGATAATAAACTCATTGTTATTTTGAAAGAGAAGTTGAGGCAATCCATAGATAAGAGGAAAGAACTTGTGGATCAGTTATCACTTGAAGGAAATGACTCTACACCTAGTGGAGAAGAAAAACATGCATCTATAGGCAGAATCTATAGTCATGTCAATGTACATCTATGATTGTGTAAGAAATTAAACTTGTACAAATGAATATTTGATGGAAAATTAGTATTATCAGCAAGAATAGTCAACTGATCAGTCAAGGTGATGAAATCAAGGTAGTGATTGAATAAGTATTTATAATTATTTTATTTTTGAATTATATTGTTAAGGGCCAACCTTGAGGATTTTAATTTACTATGTTGGCAGGATCACTTATGAAATTTGGATGATTTTGAAGGCTAACATCAGTAACACATTTTAGGTTTGTTCCACTGACCTAAATGTTTGTATTAGAGATGAAATCAAAGAGAAATTGAAAGTTGAAAGACTGAGATATTGCAATGATTGTGATTGTTGAAGATGAAGTTCTTATCAACAGAACAGTGATTTGATCAATGCTATTTAGCATATATGTCAAGAAGAGTGTACTACATTCATATCATTTCTAATGAGTTCATTCTCAAGGAAAGTTCTAATAGGATTCTAGTCAAAATCCTCTAACTAGGTTACTATTAATAGGGTATACAAGATCCTAATAGGTCTGAAGTTTAATCCCTCTAACCAAGTGACTCTTAGAAGCAGTTATAAATCCCCTAATAGGGTAGTTCCTAACAGGACTTTGTAATAGCTTATAACTAGGTCATAGATACTCTTAACCAGGTATACCCTTAGTAGGATCTTGTAATTCTCCTAACAAAGAAAATCATATTGGTGCACTAGTGAGATTAGTAGGTGATAATTTGCACCATAGTTTTTTCCTTTGACAAGGGTTTCCATGCAAAAAAATATGGGTGTTTTTGTGTTGGTTATGTATGGATTCTTTATGTGTTGTGCTTCTATATTTTAACTACATTTGAATGTTGTTTAATATGAAAGTTTATGAAAATATTTTATAGATCTATGGTTACACTAATTCACCCTCCCCCCCTCCCCAAAAGATATAAAGTGATGAACTCCATGTAGTGTTGGTAGATTCTTGGCATTGGATGATAAAGATGATCTATGAATGTTGAACAACATTCCTCCCCTTGGGAAGAAACAATTCCATAAATGTGTGCAAGATTACTTCCCATTCCACAAAGGAATATGTAGGAAGCAAGATGAATGTCTCTGAATGTTGCACATAACCCAAAGATTGAAATGATGTCATTGATGCCTTCAAATGATGCTTAAAGATATCCAAGCCAATGTTGATGTGTGACCGATCATGTACCATAAAAGATTCTAGAATAGGGACCATGGATGTATGGTGATGTTTAAACCAATGTGAATCTGATATTGTTGCAAATGAAGATAACCAAGTTGGATATAGAAACTCATGAATGTCTAAGTAGGTGAGGTAAGAGAAATGTCCAAAGATTGCAATGGTGATGTAACTTCATGAAATTTATCACCAAATAGAAGACAAATGTCTTCAATGCTGTCATCCAAATATACAAGATGGGATTCTCCAAAAAAAGATGTTATGTCTGATAGATATACATCCCAATGTGGTGCATTTGGTATAACTATAGAAAATTTACCTGATTTAAAGAATCTATGGACTAGATGGCCAAGTGAGACATGATGGTTTTTTTGTATGAGTTAGAAAATCAGGCAAGGCAATACCATGATTGAAAATAACTTTTTGCATTTCCTCAATTTGACAAAACCAACATTCTTTTGTTGTATGCCTATAATTTTCATAATATCCACATTTTATGTTCCATTTATTAGGAGGTTTTTGTAGAATAATCAAATGGACTAGATATTTTGTGGGTAAGAGTTCAGAGTTGGGGGCCAATTTCACAGAAGCCCACGGGGGTAGAAAATTAGGAATATAAAATGGGCGCCCAATTTTTACAAATCGGGTGCCTGTTTAGGTTCGGTAGCCTGATGCACTTTCAAAAATTAGGTGCCCGTTTAGGATCAAGCACCCAAAGTAAAACGGGCACCAGATTTGTTCAAAACGGGCGCCCGATTTGAACAAATCGGGCAACCATTTTGAAAATCTATATATTTCTTTTTCTAAACAAAATTTTTGTCATTTTCATCAACAACAAAAATGGGATCACGTTTGGTACAGCTCGGGTGCCCGGTTTAGCTTCCCCTATTGACCCCATCTACCATTTTTTTCATCTTCTAGGTACATACTATTCTTTTTTATTATTATTTTATGATTTTTGTCATTAAAAATTGTAGTTTCAGGTTATTTTTAATTTAAAAACATAGTTTAATGTTATTTTCAAAATTATTGCATAAATTTAATTATATTTTATCTTTCAAACTTGTAATTCTTTTTTATTTCAATTTACTTTGTAAATTACCATACTCCTCTCTCTCTCTCTCTCTCTCTCTCTCTCTCCTCTTTCTCTATCCTCTCTCTCTCTCTCTTAAGTTTTAGTTATTTAAGTCATTCAATTTGTAAGGTAAAATATATTTTATAATATGTTAATTGTAAATTATCATATTTTTATATGTACGTAGATTGGCAATATGGATGATTTTCACATTGATGAGCTTATAGGTCAGCATGCACCACCACCACCTCCTCCACCGCCCCTCCCCCTCCACCTCCACCTCCACCTCCACCTAGAGAGCTAAGAGATAATATTAGGAGAAATGTAGAGGAGATCATGAGAGATATAAACATTATTAGGAATGATCCCTATCCGTCTGTCCAACTACTACACCTTGCAAATAGCATGCAAGGCATGATAGATTCCATACAGACATTAGACTATGAGATTGATAGTTTTGAGTCATGGAGGGAGAGTATGCATGTATATTATGCTAACAACCTCTCCTATCAAGAGGTTAATAAGTTAAAAATTACAAAAAATGATTTGGCACACTATTTTGTGAGCCCTACAACGGGTGAGCAGATACTTGGCAAGAAGCCACATATTTTGATTAGATGTTGTACACACCCTAGCATAGCAGGGCATTTTTGGGAGTGGTGGTGGATGGCATTTGACCATCCACCACATGGTAATCATGAGGTCCCACTTTATTTTTTGAAGAAATTATGGGTTGAGTTTGAATTTGGTAAGAAACCCAATTTTTTTGACATGAAAGCATTTCAGCGGGTTGGTCGAGGCATGCCACAGGATAGGCCAGGGGCCAAATTGAGTGACAGAACTAGAAATCATGTGCGCAATGAGCCCCTTGTTCTTCTTCCATCTCCTGTAGTTCCTACACCTATCCATCATTGAGAAGTGCAGTTATCTCTTGGTTCTTTGACTGCCCTTATAGGCAATTTGTTACAGCACATGACCCAGGCGAGGACTGCCCCCAGCATAGCACATGTTTGCATGAGTTGTGGGGGTATATGTAGGGGTCTCTAGTCTGATCCTAATGTTGCCCATGGTGGATATGGTGATGATACTGGTGGTGCACATGGTGGATATGTTGATGATGATGATGGCGTGCATGGTGATGGGACACATGGTGATGTCAGAGATGATATCTCATCATATGTTGATTTACTCAATGCAGACGATGATCATCTCGCACAAGTAAATTTACTTATAATTTAAATATAGTGCAATATTAAATTTCTTATTTATACAATTATGAGCCATAACATGTGGATTTTTTGGTGAACAGAGGAGGTTTGACCCTCCAACATTCATTAGCCATCATCATATGACATCAACACCTCGACATCTCGGTGCTCCATTCATAGTATGCACTTTGATCTTGATACATTTAAACTTTAAACAAAATAAACTTTAATTGATAATGTGTTTGACATATTTTTGTGATTTTGTAGGGTCTCTCATGTACCATTGAGATTGGTAGTCCTTCATTCTCTACCCCACCAGTCACCGAGAGTCAGCCGCATATACCTGTAGTATATTTTTAATTTATTAATTTTAAGTATTTGTATCTTACTAATTTATGTACAAATTTGATTCACACTTATTTTTTTGTAATTGTAGACTTTTGGATTGTCTCATGTTGCACAATCACATTTACGTCCTGACTCATCGGTGACATTAGCTACGTGTCACACACAGGTAATGTACACATGTTTTTATTCCATATTTCTATATAATCAAGTTATATATACTTTATAATTTATGTATATATGTACTATAAGTTTGATTCATGCTTTATATATGTTGTTCAGGTTGACACCACCATGAGTCTTAGCATGGCTAAAGGATTAAGCCAAATGCATCCATCGACACTATTCTTTAAGGTGATGATTAATTTAAGTAATTTTTCAATGTCCTGTGTGTATCTAGATCTTAGATGATTAATTTAAGTAATTTTTAATTTTTACTTTAAATGTTTTTACAGGACTTGGCTTCATCCACTTTTCATGTAGTTGAGGATGAGGGTATTCAAGACTAGACAGAGCAAGATGAGGGTACTCAGGACCAGACAAAGTAGGATGAGGGTCCTCAGGACCAGACAAAGCATGTTGATGCATTGCAGTCCTCTTCATGTGGAGTGAAGAGGACTGTAGATTAGCTAGATGAGTAGAGTTAGATTATGATGACTATTTGGACTATTTGGACTTGTTTTATGATGATTATTTGCACTTGTTCATTTTATTTTTGATGACTATTTGGACTTGTTTTATAATGACTATTTGGAATTGTTCATATTATTTTTTATGACTATTTGGACTTGTTTTATGATGACTATTTGGACTTGTTTAGACTTGTTCATATTATTTTTACTTGTTGTTCGAGTAGGACTTGCATTATATACTAGTCCACTTGTTATAATATATTGTACTTGGACCTATTTTTAGAGTAGGACTTTGTTTTGTGATTGTATGTATATATCATGAGTTGATATGATGGACATTATGATACATGTAAATTATTTCAAGACTTGTTATGTTATTTATCTTAATCATGAGTTGTTATGTTATTTATCAATTTATCTTAATCAGGACTTGTTATGTAATTTATCAATTTATCCTTAAAAAAACAATGACATCTATTAATACATGTAATTGACAAGAACAATATGGATGTTACAAACTTAATAACTATTAAACAATGAGATCTATTAAGTGAACATAATCTGACCAAAGTGCATAGTTTAATATTTACAACAAAATTAGGTGAATACAAAGTTATGAATTTAACTTAAATATTTAGAACAAAATTTGATGTATAAAAGTGAGTTCATGTGATCTTAAATTATAAACCCAAAATTGTACGAATACAATAGTGCATTGTACTACATAAATAGTTCATGTCTATGTTCTTCCAAACATCCTGCATCATAAAAATAAACATGTTGAAATGTTAGAATTTATAAAAGTTCATTTAAAGTTAATTTTAATTTTAATTTCAAATCTATATCTCTAAATTATAAATTATGACACTTCAAAGAAGACATGTAGAAAACATATACAAATATGACAATTGAACAAAAACTTACATGTATAAATTTGATTCAACCTAATGTACCATCAGCATCCTCTCTTTTTTGCAATGCAGATCTATGTTCTTCCTAACATCCTGCATCATAAAAATAAACATGTTGAAATGTTAGAATTTGTGTACTCGAGTTCATTTAAAGTTAATTTTAATTTTAAAGTTAATATGACAATTGAACAAAAACTTACATGTATAAATTTGATTCAACATAATGTACCATCAACATCCTCTCTTTTCTACAATGCATCTGTTAGGCCAATTTTCTGTCATAGAAAAATTTTATGAGATTGGCCTATTTTCCTTGCAAAGTGTGTGTCAAATGTCTTGCCCTATGTTCTCCATGTTGTCACCTGGCTCAGGTCCAAATTTCATGAGCTAAATCGCCAAATCCAAAAAGTTATTCAAATTCATGGTCCGCGGGAAGCAATCTTTAAAATTTACCAGTGTCAAAAACCCGTAGTGTTTTCAAAATTTCATGATGTTTTTGATCTTTTACTGACAACCTACATTGTTTTTGACCCCTGTGCTTCCTTCTTGTGTGCACTTGTCCTTTGGCATCGAAAACTCTCTATGTTTTCAATCTTTCTCCATGTCAAAAACATTGTGTGTTTTTGACCTCGCACTAGTTCCTTGTTTGCTAGTGTTTTCTCTAACTGTGCAGGTGCGTTGTCTGGTGGGGCCCAGTCCTTCAAAGTTTCTTGTCACTAATTCTCCAGGTCTCCGGGTGGTTACATCTTCTATTCCGCGACTTGGCGACTATGTTATCGCTTGGTCTCTTCATCCTCGGCAATTATCGGCTTTCATTCAGCAACCTGGCGGGCGGTTTGCTTCCCTTCAATCACGTGATCTCCAAATATATGGCGGTTACTTGCTAGCATCTCACGATCACACAGGCGGTTAGTCGTGTAGTCGCTAAATACTCGGTGGTTGGTTTGTGGGTCCCAGCTCTTTTCATTTCCCGGAGAGAGGTCAAAGATCTACGGTCGGTGTGTGATCGCATAGAATATTCCTTCCCCATGTGATCATGCGCCCACCATCTGATTTAGTGCCGATGGATTGTTCATTGTGGGCCTGCTAGCAGGGATGATGATGTGGTGGCTTTGAATTGGCTGTCGCATGATCACATAGCCTTTCTCTCAGCTATGCGATCATGCGACCAGGTGACACGTGTCTGCGGTGCTGAGGTGGATTTGTTGTCAGGCGGGCCTGCGTTGAAGGCTTTTAATCTAATGGTCAGCGTATGATCGCAAGGAATATTCCAAGCCTTTGTGATCATGCACCATCCGTTGGATTTTATTCCATTGTGCCAGGTTGCCTATTGTGCGGGTGGGACCGTCTGACATGTCTATGCAGGTGGAGGTTTCTTATTGGTTAACATGGATGAGCTTAGGTGGGGCCATTGTCAGTGGGGTCTAAGACATGGATAGATCTAATGGTCGGTGTAAGTTCTCATGCGATTTGTCAGGGCCATGAGATCTTACGCCATCCGTTCATTTCAAAGGCTTGTTGAGCATGGGTCTAGTGTTGGTGACGGGGTGGTATTCGGCTATGCGATCATGTGACCAGGTGACACGTGTCTGCAGTGCTGAGGTGGATTTGTTGTCAGGCGGGCCCACGTTGAAGGCTTTTAATATAACGGTCGGCATATGATCGCAAGGAATATTCCAAGCCTTTGCGATCATGCACCATCTGTTGGATTTTATTTCATTGTGCCAGGTTGCTTGTTGTGCGGGTGGGACCATCCGACATGTCTGCGCAGGTGGAGGTTTCTTATTGGTTAACGTCGATGAGCTCAGGTGGGGCTATTGTTAGTGGGGTCTGAGACGTGGATAGATCTAACAGTCGGCATAAGTTCTCATGTGATTTGTCAGGGCCATGAGATCTCATGCCAGCCATTCATTTCAAAGGCTTGTTGAGCGTGGGTCCAGTGTTGGTGACGGGGTGGTATTCGGTGAATGGCATGGTGACAAGTGGCATCAGGCATCATGGTTGCAGAGTTAATGGCGGGGTCTATGGCTTGGCAGATTTGTTTGCGGGTTGTCGCATGTTCGCATAGCCCAAAAATTGGCTATGCAATCATGTGACTAACCCCTTGCGGTGACGCAATTACGGAGTTGTGCAGTGGCAATTTTGGCTTATGGGTGGTGATGTTGTCTCTGTGTGGTGGTGGTTGCGGTAGCGGTTTTTGGGTTGCCACATGATTGCATAGCCTATCTCCAGGCTATGCGATCATGCGACAGGGTGCCACATGTCCATCGCGGTTGCAGAGTTATGGTGGTAATGTTGCCAGGGACTTTTCCTGTGGGGTTTCTGACCGATGGTTGTGGTTTGGAGACCGCGGTCGCATGATCACAAAGGTTAGTTTGGTGCCTTGCGATCATGTGACTAAGCATTATTTGAGACCCATTTCCTGTGGTGGTGAGAGATATGACAGCGCGACTGTGCCACTAAAGTTGAGTGTTAAGTTACCGAGCCCGCGAAGTATAATGATCTGACAGCGGGGATATAAAGTTGGTCATGGTTTGAATGTGGGCCATTGTTTCTCTACAGGCACCAAGAGAGGAGGTGACCAGTGGATTTGAATTCAAATTTGCCGAGGGGTTTGCAGTGACAGGAAGTACTTAAATTTATGGTTTCTATAGTGGTTTTTGATTGGTTTGGTGGCACCAGTGATTGTAAGGTGGTCCAGAGGCCTATTACTTGATTGCATGATGACTTTTGTACCTGGTGGAGTTTATTTTTGAGCTTGAGAAGCTGTTTGCAGGTGGCCGATTAGACTGATTTTAATGGCAGCTCCTAGTTCTCTATCCTGGCTCGCAGATTTTCATGATTACAGATCTGTTTGAGATTTTCTCTCTAGATTACTTGGTTTCCTACCCTTGCATTAAATTTTGATGTAATTTCTATTGGGTGAAGCCCTATCCCTAGCCCTAGTTGTCCGTAGGTTGTTGCATTCTCTCTGAGAATTCCAAGGTAGCTAGGGGTATATGTAGTCAAATTTTTGACTTAGAGATGGTTCTAAATTTCTGTCAGTTCCATGAAGGGTTTAGTTCTATAGATTTTTCCTTCTCTCTGCATATAGGGTGTTCTATTTCCATTGTTGTTTCAAGGAATATAATGCATGCTGTAGTAGATTTGTCTTATGTATGAGGACTCAATTTATTCTTACTGTCATCAAGCTATCTCCATTTGAGCTTTGAATTCATTAATCATGCATTAAGGATGTTTGATTTGTCTGCTTGTATTGCCTATGTATTTTCAAGTGGGGTTATCTTCGCGGAGGTAACTAGTTCAGGGCCAGTGTTTATGCATGTATGAGCTGAGGTGTTAAAGATGTTTCATGCTTGTCTTCCAGTGGATGCTAGTCAATGTATTGTCTGATTTGTAGGTCTCTTCTAAAGGGAGGGTTAAAATCCTTTGAATGGATAATAACATGCTTGAATGCACAGGTGGGTGTTAAGTTAAGGCTTGGTCATGGTGTGTGATTGATGTCAAGCATCAACACATTGGGTATATTGTGTTCTTGTTTCATAGCTATCTCTTGCAGTAGGGTATTTGACTCGGTGGCCCATTGGATAAGGCACTGGTCTATTAGGGACTTAAGGCATCTCAGGGGACCTTTCAATCCTTTTAAAATCATTTCATTTCTATCCCACCCTTTCTCTTTCAAGTTGTTAGTGTAGGTTTCTGGTTTTCATACTCACTCCATGCAAGTTGGGCTATTGCATGAGATATTGGTGTCATTGAGGTACAAGATACCTAAAAGAGTTTGAAAATCATTTCATAGTCAGTTACCTGCAGGCCTGTAGTATGACACAAGGTAATATGTGTGTGCAGATGAGGTATACCCACCTGAGTGATGTGGAGCTCAAAGTGTAGAAGGATCTCTCTTTGATCCTTGTCAGTTGGCCCTTTTTCCTATCAATTTTGGAGTGTTGAGTGAATGTGACACTAGCCCTATCAATCTTGATGCAAAGCTGACCTTTGGGGAAAAAGATCACCAATAGCATCTATGTTCTTCCCGACATCCTGCATCATAAAAATAAACATGTTGAAATGTTAGAATTTATGTACTCAAGTTTATTTAAAGTTAAATTTAATTTTAAAGTTAATAAGACAATTGAATAAAAACTTACATGTATAAATTTGATTCAACCTAATGTACCATCAGCATCCTCTCTTTTCTGCAATTCATCTATGATTGCCTCATGCTCTTCCATTGAAAGTGTCCATAAAATTTTATTAGTAGGTCTCCCTTTGTATCTTTCCAATTTGATATTTTTTGCCACTACCAAATGGGAATAGTGTATAATCTTCTTTTCTAATTGGTAGTCTTCAAAAGATGGTAAACCATTCCTTCTTGTTAGGTATTTGCGTAGCCATCTATCAACTACCACAATAGACCCAATTGGATATTGAAAATTATCATCATCTACTTGATGACATATCAACTTTTTCTTGGGTTCTACACATCGAGCTAACCAATACTCTATCTACTCTTCATTATCCTCAGGTGCAACAACAGCATACACATGTCTTGCAAAACAAAATTAAGTACATGTACACTGTAAATAAAACTTTTTTAAAGGTTTCTAATTCAAATATATATAATCATAAATTATATGGCATACACATGTAACTAATATATAATTTAAATTTTTATAATAAATTGTATTAAACTACCTGGTTGTATGAGATCTAAAACACGATCATAATCTTCTGATGCAAAGGCATGATCCAGGTCTTCATTTATTATAACATCTTCATCTTGTCTCTCACTAGGTGTTAAGGATTTTTGTTGCCATTCTTCAACCCATTCTATATTCTCACATTCTTCCCATTCACCTGCAACACAAAATTGACAAAAGCATGGAAGCTCCATAGTCCATATAGTCCAAGTGTTAGAATTAGAACTCCTAAATGAATGTCATTTAGTCGATCCACTGATTGTATTACAATCATATATTGAAAGGATATTCTTCTCTTCAACTAGCTAGAAAAAATGTCTGATTGTAGAGTTCTGACTTGATCCTGTAGACAAACTTGTTTTACACCATTCAACAATTGCACATGCATCTTTAAATTTTGATTTTTCCTCAAATTTGAGTTTCTCTCTACAAAGGGCTCTCTTAACACATGCACCAGCACCATCATGTTCTCCCTTCCCGTGTCTAGCCTCAAAAAAACTTCAGATATGTTGGATATTTATTTTCTTGTGCATCCTACTCAACCAATAAAACATTCTAGCATTCTTGAATTGTCTTGTGCAATTATCTGACCATATTAGATGTTGTGTTATATGAATTTCTCTCTCCCTTAAATTTTCATAAAAGGTATTAAAGCAATACTAGACAAACTCTAATGAGTGTAACTTATTATCACTCATATAGAAATGGTACTCTCTCAATATTTTCCGATCCTCTTTTGTACTATCAGGTGCATGTCTATAGACAATATGAACAAAAATTGTTACTTGCACTAAATTATAATATTGTGGTTGGATCTCATCTTGTGGTGCAAGTGTGTAGTTCTCTGCAAAATCAACAACTGATAGTATAGTACCAATTGGAAATGTATTCTTGCATATGCGAAATTGTCCATCAAGCCATCTAGAATTGTGAGAGTGTTTCACATATTTAGGTATGACCTTACTCTTGAATTCATTCATAAAAGTATTAACACTAAGTTTTTAAGTTATTAGGTCACACCATTTTCCAACTTTTCCATCCTTCAATGGATACTCAATAGTTTTAAATCTTTGTACATCAACTAATTGTTGTCCAAAATCAAATGAAATATTTTCATGCAAACATTCATCTAATAATGTAAGATTGCCACATATATCACATACACCATAAACACATTCATTCAAAAGATAAAATTGCTCATTAGGTGGGTTACAAAAAAAATTTGATATAAACTCCTTTATAGTTTCAAGTGGTATATTTATACCACATTCTTGCAACATTTCATTAGTATGCATAGTAAAACGTATAGATCGAAAAATATCATAATGATAACAAAATTGAACATGAGTTTTGCAACAACAGGTGATTCTTTCTTTGTTAATCCTTACATACCATGGTTTACATTTTTTAAAAGATCTTTGACTAATACTAATAGTTAACACCTTATCATCGATAAATTTTTTATACAATTCTATTTGAGTCATATCTAAAAGGTGTTTTGGATGTGGATCACAAACTTTTGAACTGACTCTTAATTTAAGAACATCTCTGGCATTAGAGGATACTCTTGTATTATCGTGCCAAAATTTTTCAATCAAAGTTTTGACTTCAACAATAAGTTTCATGTCAGACCTCGGGAGTCTGCCACTGAAGGTCCATAAATGGTTTGCCAAATCACTTTCAAAGTTAACTCTTCTTTTTATAGCTCTTGTTAAAGTTTTACAATTAATATTAAGATATCCACTTATGTTTGAAATCATTCTTTTATCAGTAGTAGTTTTGTTTACTAAAGTTGTTGTTATTACTCATCGTGCCACATTACTATCTTTAGAATGAATTTTCTTTCCAATTGTGTCAAAGACACTAGCAATAGTTGATACAACTTGTTTTAGAGACTCATCCTTCTACTTAGTTTTCACATAAATGCCTAACCTCTTTATCACTTTTTGCATTTTAGACATTTTAATTAATTGTAACATTAATTGACATTGAAACCCAAATTTCTTATTATAAAAAAATTGTCTAAACAATCTGCTTGTGTGTGTCCTAATCTATCTCGATGAAACCAAACCACACAGATTGTCTAACACATCAATTTTTAATTGAAATTGTTCATTTATTTCATTATCATTCAAATGAGTCTTTCTCAATCGGTGTTTCTATGTCTACATTTACATTGTTGATTTCAATCTAAATTGGTGTTTGATTTTCAATTTCAATTGGGGTTTGACTTTCAGTTCCTTGATCATTATGATTAACATTACTAATTTCTAAAATTTCACATGCAATTAAACTTGTTAATCTATTTTCAGGAATAAAATTTAAATCATTTCTATTGTAACTTGCTTCTAGCAAATCATGAACATCTTTATCAGAATAAGTTGTAACAATTGGATGCGAAGACATACTTGTATCCAATACTAGATTAGAAGATGCACCTGATTTTACTTCTTCAACCTCTGCATCCATTATGGTGTCTTCATTGTCCTCCTCTTCTGAAACAATTGTTGAACTCGATGCTCCAACATTACTCAGGTTTCGAAGTCTTTCTCTTCTTTCTCGTTGTCATTTTGCCTCCTCTCTATTTTTTTCAATCTCCTCAGGTGTCAGAACCTTCATTGACCTCTTTCTACGTCGATTTGATCCCATTTTTGCACCAAAATTCAAGTTCAGACAATCTTTTCTGAATGTCAGATCCAAAATAAGACAAAAAAAAGGAATGTTGGTAGAAATAGTCTCTTTGTCTATTGTGAATTGATAGAAAATGAAATTAAAAGTCATCAATCATTAGATCAGACCCACAGTCTGGTTTTTTTGGTTGCAATGGCTCTTTAAGAAATGGGCGCCCGATTTATAAATCTATGGGTGGGAACCTTACCTCCTGGCTTGGGTTTTGGTTTGGGACAGGCTTGGTCCCACCAAGCCTGTGCTTGACCCTACAAAAAAATGGCTAAGGCATTACAAAGTAAAATTTTTACCTTGCCATAATTTTTAGGACAACTTTCCCAATAAATTTTTTGATAAAACGAAAACCCATTTTAGCTCTTATTGTGCAGATTATAAAAATATAAATTTTATAGTGATATGATAAATTTTAATATTTATTAAGCCAACGTGGTACCTAAAATTGAAATACCAAGGTTAACTAAAACTTTAATAACTTTTTTAATTTTTTGTTTTTTGAAAAATGAGTTATATGTGACCAAACTACATATAATTCTTTTCAATTTAAAAAAAAAATTGAAAAAAAGTGAAGTTAACATCAAATTATGGTGTTCGTACACTAAAAGTTTCAAAAATGTACTTTATAGTCAATTAAAAATTAATTAAAAAAATATTCAATAAAAAAATAAGATAAAATATTCTAACCAATATTTAGTGTTTTAGGTACCTTTTCCCAAAAGGATTCCCAAAAGTACATTCATTTACTTCAAAAAAGGGTGTATGTACATGCATGAGGTGTGGTCCTGAAACAGGCATTTTGAAAAAGTAGTTTTTAGACATGCATACTAAAATTCAATTTATACCATGTGGGTATTGAAATAAATTACATATTTGAAAACTAGATTCCGAGCACTAAATTTTATATTACTGAAGTTTTTCAAGATTCAATATTTAAGTGCTTCAAATTTGGACATCAATTGACAAAAATTTTGAAAAATAGAGAAAACACTTCCACTTTTTGGCCAAAAGTTGGACCCAACTTCTTGCAGCCACCCTTGTAAGAGACATGATCACTTTGAACCAACAAAATTAAAACACAAATCATAGAACACCCCCTTTATTATCTTTCCCTCCTTATGTTTGGCACTTTATAGGAGTGCTTTGCAACCAAACCCCCAAAAAATTTGAAAATGGCACTTTATAGTGATATTGCATGAGTGTATATATTGGATTCATGATGAAAAATATGCACTTTTGCAAAAAATAGAACTCAAATTCGAGTTAATGAGAAAAAGTTATGAGAATTTGAGTTTGTTGCAATTAAACAAAATAGAGGATAACACATGTTGATCAACAAAACAATTCTCAACTATAACAATGACCTAGTCCGAACAACCAAATAAATTTTTTGCCCTCTCATAAAACCACGACCTTCTTAGATCTGAGTTGCACAAAAAATATAGGCTTCAAATATCCTTCCATTACTTTGATACCATGTAAAATACCTCAAGATCTAAGAGAGATAATAAGAAGCACAATAATGAACATGAGAACAATAGTTGACATTCATTATCTCTTAGAATCAAGATACATATATGAGTGAGGGTGAAACCAAGTCCAACCATGAAAGGAGGAAAGAACTGGAGTGGTGGGAAAACCGCTCAAGAGACTAGGATGATGTGTCGAAATAAAATCAACGCATATCTAGTAGACTCCTAAATGTCGACAACTAGCTAGACAACTCACCTAGAATAAGTCAAATAGGTGACACCTAACTCTTAATAAAGCCACATGGAGAATTAAAAATACTAATAGTTTTCTAGACTCAAATATTAATGGTATTGTAGTGTGGTATCATCTAAATTTATTCATGGGTAATTGTAGCTTCTAGTTTGTAAATTTGGAATAATCAAGCTAGGAGTCTCATTCCCAATGTATTTTCTCCTTTACACTTCTATTTGTAATTAGATATATGATTAAAGGTCTTAGTTGTTGGGGTCCAAATCTCTTAATATTTACTTAGCTATACCTAAGGGTTGGGGAGGGGAGGGTGGGGCTATGTGTGTATTAGCATAGAATAAGCTTCTCAATGGATATTACATTGCATGATGATATTACTTAGGTGTCAATCTTGCATGAGATCACATGCCACAATTCTAGATAAAAATTTCTAGTATACCTATGGTATTGTTGTTCCTATATATTATGCATCAAATAATAAGTTATTCAATGAATCCAATTTATCCTTTGGCATTCAACTTGTCTAATTTCATGTAATTTTCATTTTGTCTAGTATTCCTAGTCTTGTATATCTGTCATATTCTTTATTTTGATTGCTACAACTAATCATCTAGATATTGAACAAATGGATTTGAAAACTACTTTCTTTCTTGGTTAGTTGAAGGAAGAAAGATATATGGCATTACTAGACTTCATAGTGAAAGGTCAAAAAAACTCTTTTTATGAAAATTACATATAAAGGTAACAAAATTTGGATACATTTGTTTTACTTTTGTAATTTCATCATCCAAAATCAAATAACCATATTTATTATGAATATGATGGTAATTATTTCCTAATCATTATTTTATATGTTTTTTTATATTGCCATAGAGTATCAACTGAATGGTTATAGATTAACTAGAAAAACAACTTATAATTTTGTTGCTACCAAGAGCACCTAGCAAAAAGAAACATATATACAGTGAGCCATAGATTATGGCATATAACCAAAATTATTTCTCACTTTACAAAATATGAGTTTGAGTATCAAAATGACAGAGTGCTTGTCCAGGCTTCATCCCATCCACTAGTACTGATTCTGGTTGTGTTTCTTTCCCATTCACTGTTATTGTTCCTTTGACTTAAAGAACTCTAGTTATCATTTTCTATTTTAGCTTCCCACTCACTGTGAGTTGCTTCCTCTTGTTCCTCATTCCTATTTTCCTCTTCTTGGTTCCTCCATACATTGTCCATCTAAGTGCCAGTTGTCATACTTTCTCTGATTGGTTCTTGAGGAGTGTCGACCAAGGAAGCAGACTATATGTCCTTTTTGTATACAATCATCACTCTTTCCTTCAGTAGAGTTTGAAATCTTTCTTCTATTATTTCTATCCATGTGGAAACCTATGAAGCAATAGTAAGATGTGTGAGTTTAATGAAAAAATTAGTAAGGTCTCATTTTCTATTCTGAAAGATCTCTTCATTCATCAATTTCCAAATGGTCCACAAGACAACTGCAATTAGGGAAAACCAAAAGGAATTCAACTTGCAATCAAACTCATTCACAAAGCCAATGATGATCTTAGGCCAAGAAAATAATTTGGACAGTTCCACACAACAAGGTCTCCTAGAAAACTAGCCCACAGTTTCTTCGCAAATATACATTCAAAAAACAAATGATCAAATGTTTCAATACAATTACACAAAGAACAATAAACATTTTGAGGTCCATTCTGAGACAAAAAGGAGCCAACAACAATTTTTTTTAACAAGAGCAACCAATGAAAACAAATAATTTTGGGTTCAACTTTAAAATGCCAAAAGAAATCAAACATGAAGTGTCATCTAGTATTAGACCAATCAATATTCCATCTTTGATTAATTCTATTAACAATTCCATTGTCTTCTTTAAGCAAGTTATAAATATGTTTGCAGGAAAAGGTCTCAATTTTATTGCCATCATTCCATCTCATAAAATCTAGCAAGTGCTCTAACTTCAAAATTTTACTAGGAAAAAATTTCCCAAAGGCTTTAGAGATTAAGGTGAATGTCTTCTTCTGAGAATTAGGGATATTGAACTTTTCTCTCAAGACCTCCCAAGAGCCCATCTGCTTGTCAACCAATACATCCTAAATTAATGATATCCCTTTTTTATGCCATTTTTTGGCTGAACAACAATGTGCTAAGGCTAGAGGTTTTCCATTTAGATATACCCCCCACCAAATAGACCTATCCACTACTGCATAATAAGGACTCTTCCCAACAGCAGTTCTTGAGCATATAAGTGGTTTGACCTGACACCAAGCCTTCCATATAGTTTGAAAAGCCTTGGACCCAGCAACTTGAATCTCAAAATCTCCCATAATCATATTTATTAGAGGAACATCACTCCACTTCTTACCTTTTCTAATGGTAGCTCTTGCAATATTATTTCTAACCAAGACTTTCCAAGGCTCATTCCCTTTTAGGGCGTTGAGGTTCCATTTGGCTGCCAGTGCAAAACCTTGAGCTTTAAAATCTCTCAACCCTAACCCTCCCAATTTTTTAGGGGTACAACACCATTCCCACTTAACACAATGCCTTTTCCTATTTCCATGACCATCCAACCATAGAAATTTTCTCAGTATTCTTTCCAACTTGTTGATTTGACTATTGGCCAAAACCTAGGTGGAAGCATAGTATACTGCATATGAAGATAACACCTTTTGGACAATCTGGACTCTGTTAGCTAAGGACAACATATGGTATTTCCACTTTAGATATTTTCTTTCAAAAAATTTATAGATCTATTCCCACATGTCCTTAATGGATGGATTAATAGTAAAAGGGATCCCTGGATATCTTACAATGGTAGAAGGTCCTGACCACTTCCATTCTCTACTTTGAAGCCATCCTAGGGATACCTCTGTCCAACCTAGGATGACAGATTTATGAGGGGCAATTTTGGCTCTTGATGCCAAGCAGAAAAATTAGAGTCTAGCAATAGCATTGTCAAAGTTTTCTTCCTCCATCTCTAAAAACAAGGTAGTTTCATCAGCAAAATGTTCAATGAGAAGGTCCTCCTTGTTGGGAAGCATAATACCTTTGATCGGGTGACCTAGATCGGGAGCCTTGAGGATGAAGGATAGGGCATCAGCAGCAATCACATATAGAGCTGGGGCAAGAGGACACCCCTGTCTAATAGATCTCCTAAGGGGGATGCATTCAGATAATTCACCATTAACATCAATCACTGTAGAAGAATCTTTAAACAGGATGTTGACCCATCTACAGAAGAACTTAGGGAATCCAAATGCTTCTAGGATTTACAGAACAAAAGGCCACTCAATTCTGTCATAGGATTTTTCAAAGTCTAACAAAACCATAGCCGCATTCTGATTGTCTACTTTTGCCCAATTCATAGCTTCCCAAATGGTGATGAGATTGTCTAGAATGTATCTACCTTTTATGAATCCAATTTGGGTGACTGACACCACCTCTTTAAGGATATCACTTATTCTTATGGCCATGATTTTAGCTATAATTTAATTATATGAAATATTTAGCAGGATGATGGGTCTCCAATTTTTTATCTGAGATTTGTCTCCATCTTTAGGTAGCAGTTTGATCAGCCCTTTATTAATGTTTTCACCTAGAGATCTAGTTTCAAAGGCTTCTTCATACACATCTAGTAGTTCACTAGATATCCATTATTTATTCTTCTTGTAAAACTCAGTCAGCAACTCATCAATTCTAGGGGATTTATCATTGGCTAAAGATCCAATGGATTCATCAATCTCCTCAATTCTGATTTCTTGTTCTAGGGCCCTAGCTTGTTCTTGAGACACTTTCCAAGGGATAGGTTTGGTGCATCTATTCATTGCTTCAATATTCTCCTCTTTGTATTTAGAGGAGAAAAACTTCTTGTAAAAGTCTGTAAAAACACTCAAGGTTTCTTGATTATCTTTAGTAACTCCTCCTTTTGTTTGGATGCCTACAATTTATTCCTTAGAGTGTTTAGCTCTGATCAAATTGAAAAATTATTTGGATCCTCTGTCCCCATCTTTAATCCATCTAGCATTGGCTCTAACTTTTTGACGTTGAATTATATAGTTCTAAATTTTTCTGAGTTTGGATTTAGTGCCAATGAGGGATTGCTCTAGGTCCTGATCTTTCCCTTTAGCTTGTAATTGGGTTTCAATATGATTAATTTTGGTTTGATATAAGTTATCCTTTTGGTTTCTATCAATGGCACCTTTAGCCCCTATAATTTGGAACAAATTTTTCCGTGTTAACACCAATGAGTTCCACTTCTCTCTAGCAAAAAGGTTAGCATTGTAGAACTTAGATAAGGCAGTGGAAGTCATAATGGCTTGCAAGGAGTCCACGGCATTCAAAAGGGATGTGTTAAGCTTGAAGGTAGAGCTCCTCTTGCATCTATGGGATTGATCATGAGAGGCTTTGAGAAAGATACAAACATGAATTGGGGAGTGATCAGAGAGGCTAGCAGGATTAATTTCTACAGGGTTTTTCCCTGGTTGTTGCTTCAACCCAATCCACATCTTGTTGAAATAGATCCTATCTAGTCTACAGTATACCATGTTCTTATAGGACTGGTTATTACACCAAGAGAACCAAATATTATTGTATTCTTTTTTTATATTTTCCAAAGGATCACTAATTTGGAATCTCCTTTTAAATTTAGACCAAAAGAAGAATTCATTGCCTTTCCACTCATGCTTTTTGCCACCATATTTATCCTTTTTATTCTCAATCATATTGAAATACCCTATAAACACCCATTTTATGTCAGGAAGGTTGCTAGCAAGCCAATCCCACAAAGTGACTCTTTCCCTGTAGTCGTTAGAAGCATAAATATTACAAATTCCTAACTCTTGGTCTTGCTCTTTAAACTTCCCCCATGTAGCTCTTTGGAAAGGAGAGGTACCCTTTTCAATTAGTTTATCAGCCCATTTACTCCCTATCAGCATAGCAACCCCTTCTTTGCCTCTAGTATGATCAGAGTATAAGCAAGTGGCTTGATTCTAGATAATTTTAAGAGTGTTATGAGCCTTATATCCAATCACTTTAATCTCCTATAAACAAACAATATCCTTACTATACACCTTATTACACCAATTCCTGACAATGTATTTCCTATCAGGCATTTTCAGCCCCCTAACATTCCAACTGTGTATGTTCATCATCATAGGGTTTTGGGGGTATTAGAATTCTTACATAATCTATTAAAACATTCTGGTAGCTCATTTTTTTTCACCTTATTATTTTTCCCATTATTTTTAATGCTACTACTTCTTTCATAAGTTTTCCTTTTTTTCTTTTTTTTTGACATAACTTCTACAAACCCATCTTCATCTCCTCCATGTTCACTATAGGCAGATAGGGAGGGGCTTTCCTCCATATTCGCATATTCCTCCCCCATAGGCATCTGAATCAAATTCAAACCTCGCACTCTTCATGTATTTTATCAGGAGGCATGGTGTCAGGGCAAGCTTTACCCTACTCAACCAACTGTTGTTCAGTCCTACAAACAATGTTTTTGTTCTTGATCTTGGATAGGGCTACTTTTTTAGCATTGAGAAAGAGTGTGTTATCTTTGTTAACTTTTTCTCTGGGAACAAGAATGTACTGGGGTTGACAAGAAGCAGGGTTCTGGGCATCGTGGTTAGGAACAGCAATGTGAATCTCAAATTCATCTTCAAAAAGAGGGTTTGAAAGTGAGACAAACTTGTCCAAAGGAGTATCAAGAGTTTCCTCAGGCCTATCAATATTATCTCTATTGGCCACTTCCTCATGGGTTGAGCCAGTATTATTATCTTCATTACTATTGTCAAAGTTATTGTTCCTATTGGCCATTTTATCCTTCTCCTTCGGCAGGGGAGGAGTATTTTTATCCTGACTATGGTTTTCACTTAATTTTTTAGAGAAATTTTTCAACAATAGGCAGTATTTCCTATTATGTCCATTAAGTTTACAATAAAAATAGGCCCCAATGTCTCTGACTCTAACAATAGCCCAATTCCATCTATCTCCTTCAATATCCAAGGCAATTTCATCAAGAAATGAAATATCAAGGTTAAGAATGATAAGGGCTCGAGCATTGAGATGCGGGAGGGTCACTTTTGCTTCAACTTGAAGAATGGAACCAAGTGGTTTCAGAAGGTGGGGTATAAACTGACAAAATTCCGGCTGGACATTCCTAAGTTCAACCCACATCGGGGAGGAGTGAGCAATGACATTTTTTAGATTTACATCTGGGTGACCAAGGAAGAGCCCTAAACATGGTTTGCCCCACATTCCAGTACCCCTTATTTAACACTTTTTCTTGCATAGCATGATTTTTAAAGAAAATAACAAACAAACCCCTCTGAATCATTCGACTAAAGCCAACATTGATACCGAGTTTCTTACCCAACACATTACTAATCCAGTCATCAAGAAACTTTCTAGCAGGCATAAATTTCATATCCATGCAAACAAAGAAAATAGCAATGTTCTTTAAACGAGATTGTTTGGCTTTAATAGCATTTACCATGTCTGCATTCGGAGAGAGGGAAAGGATCTTAGCACTAGGCAATAGAGTCTTACCTTCCTCTCTTCCTCCTTTCTCTCCTCCGGAGCAATCTGCGGGAAATTCACTGTGTTCTCCTCCATGTCTATATCCATTGGTTCCGAGAGGTCCTCCTCCATTTTTTTCAACCACCTCAAACTGTGCTGACTCAGGAAGAACCATTTCTTCTACCACAACTGCTCGGAATGAAGGTTTATTTTTTCCTCCACCACCATCCTGCAACCCTTCTTCTGCCTTTTTATCATTTTCTTGCCTATCTTTTCCATCATTAATGCCCTCCCCGACCATCAGAAAAAATCATGGGAAATCGACCAGAATCTAATACTAGATGGCCTTCATCGCAAGTGGAAAAAGAAAACATAAACGCAATAGAGCTAAAGCCCAACGGGAAATAATGAAAGGAAATGCCAAATGAAGCGAGCAACTACACACACAAATAAACACAACCAAACATAAAAAGGGAAATAAATACAGAAAAGACACACGGGAAAACAAACACATGACACATAGACCATCCACCAAGGAAGCTGCCACGGGAGCAGTATGGAGGAGTCATGGGTTCCTCCACCTGCAAACAGCGACGGTGTGAACTTTGACACACCAGGACCTTCAACCAACTTGCAGAGCGATTTCTCCATCCGTAACCCAAATAAAATATTCGAACATTCAATTTTTTCTATAGAATTTATTTTATTATTTCTTATAGAATTTAATTGAAAGAGACTTTTCTTGAAATAAGACTTCACTAGACTTGACCATTATTTTATATATTAATAATGTATTATTTATTAATAAAGAAAAAAATAGAACTGAAACAGCAAATTACATATAAATTTGAAATGAAACGTTTAGGTGTAACAAAACACGTTCTTAGTATAGAAAGAAAAAGAGATAGAGATACAAATAATTTCATCTAACATATTTAAATTTGGTGAAGCATGGTAATAAATTTGCAAATAATTTGGTGGTGCGACATAAAAACGCAGTGTTGAGGTGTTTCTATTAATTTTATTAGTGATATTTATAATGCAAATGCTATTATTTAAAGGTTGAATATGTGTAACTATCCTATTCTCAATGAGTAACAAAAATTTGAATGCCCTTCTCACTTTAGCAAATAGGAAAAATAAAATTCACGTGCTTATTAGAGCATGAATATCGTTGAAAAAACAAATTAAAATGAATTGGCAGAAACCATTCAAAAAAAAATTGAAATATTGTACCAGAGAATTTAGACAAATTAAGCTCAAAACAACACCCACCCATTAACAGTTTTCAATTCAACTAATTGTTTGCTCACCAACAGATAATGGGTGAACAGATTATTTACATGTTTTAGCAGATATAATCAGCAAGAGACATGTTGCCCTTTACAGGACCATGCTCAGGAGACCAACCATGAGGGTATGCTGCAGGAGTTTTCTTCTTAAATGGAGGAACAAAAGATTTTTCTATCTTGTTCTTCCCATTCTTTATCTCCGCATACTATCATGGGTTGATTCCGGTGAACTGATATTGGTTTCATTTTCATTTGGTGAGCTCTCCTCAATATCTTTCATCCTGTGATCTTCACCAGGTGCTTGGCCACCCAGATTCTCGAGCAACTCCAATAGAAGAATGCACTAGGCAAAATTTCTCTCCAGGAAGAAGCTTTGTTTCAGGGCTTACAACATCCTGGGGCCTTATAAATATATCTGGGGATGTCAGATAATAACCAGTGTACTGATTCAAAAACTCTGAGGCAAATGTAGGCTCAGTAAAAATTTCTTCGACACCACCCACATGAATAATCTTTAGGATTGAAGGCTTTCCTCTTGTTGGGTCTCTTAAAATGGGATAAAAAGACTTATTATTATCATGTTATTCTCTATCTGAAATACAGGGGTCGTCCAAAGCCTTTATGAGATGCACCCAAAACATTTTTCAGCCATTGTTGCAGATCTTCAATGGAGTTAAGCCACAAATATTTGGATATATTCTCAGGATTCCAAGAAGCGACTCTTAATACACTATGCATGGAAAAGAATACAAAACAACAATTTTCTTAGACAAAAGAGGTGGCATTTCGTATCGAACTAAGTCTTGGTGTTTCAAATGGGCGTCATTAACAAAAGCTATAATTTTAAAACTGAGCTTCTCAACATATTTGTCTTGAAGCAATGTGACTAAAAATTTTGTCCTCGGTTGTCCGATTATATATTTGTCTGCCCTTTATCTGTATTCAACCAACTGCATTTGGTTCACTGCCCCCACATCCTATGTTGAGAACTATTTATGGTCGACGTGAGGGACGCCTTTCTATGTCCCCCATGGCCTTTACAGATTGAGCTTTTCGCCCTAGTACACCCCACCCCATATAGAATTAGGGTTTGGTTTTAGTGCTTACATCAATTATGATATGTTTAGATTTAACTTTTTCCACCTTCGACTTTATATAGAATTAGGGTTTGGTTTTATCATCTACATTCAATACAATATGTTTTTGATAAAGAAAAGCAGCAAGAGGGTGCTGGTTCATGGAACAAAGAACTAAGACACATTAATAGCACATTAATAACACTAGTCTGAAAGCAGATAATCAGCAGAAAAATATTGTCCAATCTGCTTCTATCAAAGACAAACTTAAAGATCATCTTGGGACAAGCCCCCACAAAAGCTACAAGCTTTAACCAAAAAAAAAAACAAAGGACCAGAGTGAGCCCTTTAAAATTGTCAACAATCACCCAATCACAGGAAGAAAAGAAACTGAAAGAGAGAGACACTTTCATCACCAAAAAAAAACCAAAGAAGCAAGCTCAGGCTGCAAATAGACTGTCCATCTTTCTCTATCAAAAATGAAGGTCCATAAACTACTACACCTCCAACCCAGACCAACGCTGTCAAAGATATTCCACCCCATTCAGGAAAATATGTTAAGATTTAAGTTAGTCTTATTTTTCACTTCATGTAAAATTGAAGTTTGGTGTATATGTTGAAATTCAAGCTAGTCCTACTTTTGACTTCATGTGAAATTGAAGTTTGGTGTTAGCATTTATATTGAGTACCACATGTTTAGATTTTTGTTTATCTCAATTTCATATAGAATGATGGTTTGGTTTTAGCACTTACATCAAATATAATAGATTTAAATTTAAGTCCATCTTACATTTAACTTCATATAGAATTAGGGTTTGATTTTAGCACCTCTATCAAGTACAATATGTTTAGATTCAAGTTAGAATCTTTTTAAAGTAATGTTCAAGTGTTAGAGTGTGTAGTATGAGTGGGAGGCTTGTAATTCATCCTCATTAATATATTAACAAATATGTGTAATTGTAAGATTGATGATTTGAAGGGCCACTTTCTAAATTCACCTTGGCCTTTCCTAGACTGAATTTATCACGCTACCTTGACCCCACATATAGTTGCTACCTTGACCCCACATAGAGTCGGGGTTTGGTTTTAGTGCCTACATTGAGTACAATATGTTTCAAATTAAGTTTTCCCTTCCCCAACCTCATATAGGATGAGGGTTTGGTACTAACAATTGCATGGAGTATAATATGTTTAGATTTAAGTTAGTCCTACTTTTGACTTTGTGTAAAATTGAAGTTTTATATTAGCATCTATATAGAGTACAATATATTTAAATTTTTCACTTACCTTGACTCAATATAGAATGATGGCTTGGTTTTAATACTTACATTGAATACAATAGGTCTAGATTTATGTTTGTCTTACTTTCAACTTCATATAGAATATGGTTTGGTTTTTGCATCTACATCTAGCACAATCTACTTAAATTTGAGTTAGAGTCTTTTTAAAGCGAGGTCGAAGTATTCGAGTGTGTGGTATATGTGGGAGATTTGTAGTTGTCCTTATTAATATATTGAGAAATATATGTAATTGTAAGATTGACAATGTGAGGACCCCCTTTCTATATTCACCTTGGCCTTTACTAGATTGAGTTTATCACCCTACCTCAACCCTATATAGAATTAGGATTTAGTTTTAGCATCTGAATTGAGTGCAATTGTTTAGATTTAAGTTCCCCCTACTCCACTCCATATAAAATAAGGATTTAATTTTAATGCTTACATCAAATATAATATGCTTCGATTTAATTTTGTCCTCCCTTTAACTTGATATAAAACTAAAGTTTAGTTTTAACATCCACATCTAGTACAATATATTTAGAATATTTTTCTACCCCAAACTCATATAGAATAATAGGTTTGATCATAGAACTTATATAAGTACAATATGTTTATAACAGAAATATAATATGAATATAGCAGAAATGTAAGTTTTTAAGATGTCTTAAATTTATAGGAGATATAGAACATCTTTCCTACGCTTATATCGAAATGCATAGTCGTGCCTCATATTAGAATCTTATAGTATGGTTTTTGTTTTCTACAATGAGTGAAATATATAAAAAATTAGATGAACTGGTAAACCAATTTCTTAGTTTTAAAAATGTAGCCGATATTAATTCCGATGATCTCAAGTCTGCCAGCTACGAGAAATAATCTCACCAAATATCTTTAATTAATCTTTAATTTTAAGTGTAACTATATCGTTTAAACAAAATCCTATTCTCAATGAGTAACAAAAAAAATCTAGTGACCTGTGCACTTTAACAGATAGGAAAAATCAAATTCAAGCGCTTATCAGAGTATGAATATCTTTGAAAGAAAAAAGTTGAATGAATTGCTAGAAACCATTAAAAGAGTTTTTGAAATATTATACCAGAGAAGCGAGACAAATTAAGCTCAAAACAACACCCACCCATTAATAGTTTTCAATTCAACCAAATGTTTGTCTCACCAACAGAAAATGGTTGAACAGATTACCAACATGCTTTAGCGGATATAATCAGCAGGAGACATGCCTTCCTTTACAGATTCAAGCTCAGGAGACCAACCGTGAGGGTATGCCAGACAAGTTTTCTTCTTAAGTGGAGGAACAAAAGCTTTTTTAATCTTTTTCTCGCCATTCTCTATCTCTACATACTCAATGTCATGGGCTGCTTCTTGTAAACTGATGTTGGTTTCATTTTCATTTGGTGAGCTCTCCTTAATATCTTTCATCCTGTGATCTTCACCAGCTGATTCGCCACCCAGATTCTGGAGCAACTCCAATTGAAGCTTCTGCACAATAGAAGAATGCACAAGGCAAAATTTCTCTCCAGGGAGTAGTCTTCTTTCAGGGCTTACAACATCCCAAGGCCTTAGAAATATATGTGGGGATGTTAGACAATAGCCAGGGTATCGACTCAAAAACTCTGAGGCAGATATGGGCTTACTGAAAATTTCTTCGACACCACCCACATGAATAATCTTCAGGATTGAAGGCTTTCCTGTTGATGGGTCTCTGTAAATGGGATAAGAAGACTTACTATTGTCATGGTATTCTCTATCTGAACTGCAGGCATCGTCCAAAGTCTTGAATGAGATGCACCCAAGGCATTTTTCAGCCATTGCTGCAGATCTTCAATGGAATTAAGCCCCAAGTATTTGGATATATTCTCAGGCTTCCTAGAAGCGACTGTTAATACACGAAGCATGGGAAACAATACAAAACAACATTTTGCTTAGCCACGAGGGGTGAGATTTCCTATGGAACTAAATCTTGGTGTCTCAAATGCACGTCATTACCTATGGCTATGATATTAAAACTGAGCTCCTCAAAATATTTGTCTGGAAGCAATGATGGAAGCAATGAGAATAACAAATTGCCTCAACATATTTGTCGAGGAAGCAATGAGACTAAAAAAGTTATTTTGGGTTGTCCGTTTATATATTTCTGTGTCCTTTATCTATATACCACCAACTGCATGCCTTTCACAGTCCCCCTCAGTCTACGTTGAGAACCATAGATGGTCTAAGTGAGGGACTCCTCTCTATATCCGCCATGGCCTTTGCTAGATTGAGTTTATCGCCCTGCCCCCGACCCCATATAGAATTAGGGTTGGGCTTTAGTGGCTATGTCGAGTACAATATGTTGAGATTTAAGTTTTCCATATACAACTAGGCTTTGGTTGTAGTGCTTGTATGAGTATAATATCTTTGGAGTAAGTTTGTCTAAGTTTGTCTTGCCGTTAAGTTCATATAGAATTAGGGTTTTGTTTTAGCATCTATAGGAGTACCGTATCTTAAACTCGTATAGAATGATGGTTTGGTTTTTGAACTTATATTGAGTAAAATATGTTTAAATTTAAGTTCACCTTCTATTTTTTATAGAATTAGGGCTTTGTTTTAACATCTATATGAATACAATATGATTAGATTTGTGTTGAAATCCTTTTTAAGCGGGTTTGAAGTGTTAGAGAGCATGGTATGAGTGGGAGGTTCTAATATATTGAAAAATATATTTAATTGTAAGTTTCATGATTAGTTAATAATTTTATTTATTCAAGGTTACAAAGCATTTGTCTTTATGCAAAAAAATACTAATATCACAACAAAAATTGTTCTTAAAATATAGAAGATCCTATTGATTATCTCGTAATCATCGTTAACATATACTTCTTTATAATTCTATTATGTTTTGTTTCTTAGTGGTTGAACATTTTCAATCACTTAATTGTCCTTTTATTCAATAGTCTAACTTTAGCATTTGCTTAAGCTAGTAAATAAAATATTAGATTCATTTTGTAGTAATTAACATAATGTACCCTAATCAATTATAAGAAAAAGTCAAAAGTTAATCAATTAACTCCCACTTTAGATCAAATAACTTATGTAGAAAAATACAAGAAACCATCCCATCATCAAACACATCCTCCAAATTCATCTAAAAATGATTTATGATTGTGAAGATTAGTAAGCATTTCTACATAGATAAAAAAAAAATAGGATGTATCATACCTCACATCACCAACAACACACTTGTTGCTAGCCAAACATGATTCAAAGGTGTGTACCTAATGATAAATTTGATTTGAGAAAAAGGCTTCTTTGAAAAGATAAAAATGGAACAAAAAACATATTTTCAAGAAAGAGGTTTCTTTGAGAAGATCAAACTCAAGAGTTTCATACTTTTCCAAGTTCTTTGGATGAGTTGTGTCATGTTGATGGTCAAGTTGATTCACATATATAGTAACTAAATTTTATATATACTAGAACTCATTTTCCACATAAAATATTCAATTCAATGGAACTCTATCATATTCAACAAAAAGACTACTATTTCATTAAATATAGAAGTCTCACACTACACACTTTTTTCATAATATTTAAAAAACTTGAAACACATCTATACAATCTTTAAATAATTTCAAATGTTTATATTCACTCAAATCATATGTAGCCCCAATCATTACAATGTGTGTCAACTCTAATACCAAACTTTCATATATCAATCTTAGTCTAAACGATAATATCTCAATCCATTCTACCAAAATATTTATTTATCAAATTGAAATAAAATTAGTTGATACTACCAAAATATTCATTTTCTCATGTTAATTTATTTTTCTTTTCATAAAGGCTTCCACAACATTGTATCTATCATGAGGCACATAGCATGCATTAAACCATGTTACATGGTTAACATAATGTAGAGATTTCAATTATTTTCACCACTAGCATCCCTAATTAATTGGACTATGTCTATATGCATTTTTATATGAGAAACTTGTCAACTATAAGAGGTTGAGATTCTCATTAATGTTATTTGCCAAAATCTAAATATAATATAGACTTAAAAAGATTATTTCTCTTAAAATAAAACCCAAATCATAATCAAATGATTTAAGGTGTAGTACTAGCCTAAAAGAATCATTAGATCTCATGTGTTCTAATATGTCCCTCAAAGTATTAAAAATTATTAAAATTAAATTTCTAAATAATATCCCATATTGGTTGTGTCTTAGTTTCCTCTATGGATCCTATATATAACCAACTATATCTCACATTATAACTCACATTATAATCCTTAATTGTGTGTGTGTGTGTGCGTGCACGCGCATGCGCACACTTGTGTGTGGGAGGAGTGTGCATTGCATTGATATAACAGAATATTTCACTAAATATTTATCTCCCTAATTTTTTTCTTAATATTTTTTTTAATTAAACTAAGAAAAATGTTTTTTTATGAGATAAATTTTCCTTGGGGAAGCTCCCATTATATTATCAATAAAGTTGAATTACATACAATACCCCACCCAAGCCTCATCCATTACAAAAACACCTGATGTATATGATCTCCAACAACGCATGGCAAGCATAAGGCTCTATTAGATTTGATAGTGTTTGATAGAAAGAACCACAAATTTTATGTGAACATTAACCCACCTTATACACCTAAACCATTACAATATGTCATCTAGATATCACCATACAAAATACTGCCAATTACATTTAGACCTAACACAAACTTACACTTCCTTATTCCTAACTATATACTGAAATTTTTAACATGTAGTAGCATCAGAAAATAGAGAGTGTGACCCACCAAATTATTTGTAACCAGGGCCACGGTCACACAACATCTACTTCTAGGTTTTAACACATACCACAACAAGACAGTCACGACTGCACCCATCATGTGCACCAATTTTGACCTCCTACTATAGGTTTTTCTCAAACCATTCATCCCACAACACCATCGACATCAAATCCTTCCTTTGATATCTTCTTCCTTTAGGTCTCTACCCAATCCTTTTGATTCCACATACTCTATGATCCCGCCCTCATCAACAAGTTCCACAGACCCTAATACAATATTCAAGAAGACATGATGTCTGACCTCCATAATTATTCCAACTACCATTTCCAATGGGGTGATAATTGTAGATTTTTCTATTGATATAGTCATCCAATGTCTCAAGACTTCATCTCGCATGAAGCTCTTAGAAGTCATATCCAAGCTCACCATGTGCATCCAGACTATAAAATGTAACCCACTAGTCAAATTGCCTCCACAAGTTAGTAGATATGAAACCACTTACTGGCCCCACTGCCCAAATTTTTCCTTCAACCCAATTGACTATATTGATTTTTTACTTTACCGACCCTGTAAAACTTCTCTTTTTGACAAATCATCTTCCAAAGTATTGGCTTCACTGTAAACATGGGTGAATTTATATTCCTTGAATTTTTCTAGTGTCTCTAATATCAGGGACAACCACCTACTAACTTTCCAGTTTGGTACTGACTTTCTTGCAATAGAATTCATAATAATCATTGAATCCCCTTCCAGATCTAGCTTGCTAACACCAAGTTCTTTTCTCATTTCTAGCCCAATCAATGTTTCTTTGATTTCAACCACATTATTTGTGCTATTCCTAAGAAACAATATGCTTTCTCCTAACACTCTTTCCAAATGGTCACATGTCACAGCCCCTACCCTACTTGGACCTAGATTTCCTTGGCATATATCATTAAAGTTGACCTTCACCCAACCCTCTTATGTCACTTCCTACCTAGCCTCATTTCTGATCTTTCATTTCAAACCTTCATTTTTATTTCCAAGATCACTTGGGACCTTCAAACCTTCAAATGCCTTCAAGAATCCATCATCCTAGTAGTATAGATCCCCTTATTGACTACTCATTTCTCAGTTAATTTATTCAACAGTTATGTAATGGCTCTCCCAATTTTCCCTTTTACCTTTATATTTCTAAATTCACTTCCTTGGAGAATCCTTCTATTTGTTTCTTTCCATATCTCTCATATAATGGTTATCAAGATTATTTTCCATATGCTTGAGAATAAAGCATAACTTCTCCTTTTTGGCCAAATGTCAAGCCATTCCTTGAATGTATGCAGGAGTGTGCATGCCAAGTTTAGCTTACTCATTCTCTCTTTCCAAAAATATTTTGCAAAGGGGTAGTGAAGGAGGAGATTATCAACCATTCAAATTCTTGTTTACATAAACTGCGCCAATTCTACCCTTGATAACCCAATTTCTAAATTCTATTCCTTTTAAGAATCTTAGATTGGTATGCCAACCATGTGAATATTCTTGCCTTTGGTAGGATATTCTTATCCCAGAAAAGGTGGTTCATCCACATCTCATTAGAAGTGGAGGATGGTTTCATCTTATATCCTAATATGACCTTATATTCACCATTCTTAGAGTAGCACCATCTTATGGTATGATAATCCTCTTTAGGAATCACAAACCTTTCCTTCAATGTCTTTTCTAAGTGCTCTTTTTGTTCCTCTAAAACATCAAACTCTGACATCTCATTCCATTTCCATTTACACCCCCCATCTAATTCCCTAATATTGTTATAGCTCTTCGCCTTTCATCCCCATTTTAGTTTTGTTTCTCTTATGATCTCTTGTAGAACATGTATTTCTTTTAGGGGTTTATGACCATCCCAAAAATCCTCACAAAAGTCCACACTACTTCCATTCCTTATCTCCCAAGTTATATGTTTGACTATTATTTCTCTACATTCTAAAATGAAATTCCATATTGTGATCATTTGTGAGGGTCTAGGATCATTAATATTCTTTCTTTATCTCTTGTTTTAAGACATGTTTTCTAAATAATTTCAGCCCACTTCTTATTCTCTTTTGAGTACATACCCCAAATTAATTTTTCCCTCATCACATAGTTCATGGAAAGAAGATCTCTAATTCCTATACATCCCTTCTTCCTTTAAATTAAAATCTTTTCCTAGGCTACCGGTAGGATTTTCTTTTGTTCTCCTAAACCACTCCAAAATAACCTAGTCATTATTTGTTTGATCTCTTGTTCTACTACAAATGGAACATTCATAAAATCCATAGAATAATTTGGAATGACAAAGATGATAGCCTTTATCATGAAAATCCTACCAGTTGAGGATAGCCACTTGTCTTTCCATGCTTCCATTTTTTCATGTAGTTTTCAATCAGATGGAACTAATAGTATTTCTTATTTGTCTCTCCAAAAATAATCATACCAAGATACCTCCCTAGTAGTTTGGTCATGCATAGTCTCAGTATTATTGATATGTCTTGTTGCCTATCTAGGGGTGTGTTCATGTAGATTTTTAATTTGATGTGCTTCCCTCCCTGTGGCCAATCCAAATAGTAGGTTCAATAATAAAATTTTGATGGGAGACCACATTCTCCCTTGGTAAATTATCTTTTGGCAAGTTGGCTATACTAGTGTATATGACTTAGTATACTGTTGTCATTATGGAAACAAATTCATATAGTAGTTTGGAGTCAATGCACTTAATGAGAAGATTAGAAATCAGCTAAGTGTTGAAGACTAGATAGGGTGGTCCCACAATAGTGTGTCCCACTTTTTTAGACATGTTGATTTGTGCTGAAATAACACATTTTTAATAAAATATGATGATTTAAGCCTTGAGAGGTTCCATTTGAAGGAATTAATTACAAATGGTTAGCTCGAATCCTCTTAGATTAAAAAATATTGATATAACATCTATACTCATCATTCATACCTACAATGGAGTCTCCTTCACACCTATTAAAATGCTAACAAAAAATCACTTCAACTTTATGTTTTGGCAGATCAAATGAATCCATTTGAAAAACCTATCTATGTAGTATGATGCTATTCGGAACAAGCTTTCTAATAAATATAATTGTAATACCTATTGAGTTCATTGTCACTTTTAAATATTACTTTAACTAAACATAGGTTGTTTGGTCATTCAACAACCTATCTCTTCAAGAGTTTGGGAAAAATAGTAAATTACAAAAAAAAATTAGTAAAAAATATGTCGAAAAAGAGTATTTGTGTTACCTTTCTATAAAATAAAGAAAAAATGAATTTTGATATACACAAATCAAGTTAGAGCAATCCAAGTGACCTTATGTCTAAATTACAATTACTGTCGCTTTAGAACTTAATAAACTATGAAATATTGACCCAAAATGAAAGAAACCAAGTGCATCCTTTAGATATTGAAGTTACACATATAATATCAAAATAATTACATCATTATCATATTTTGAAAAAAAGTTATGCTGATCCAAGTGACATAACTCCTTAAAAATACAATTTTTCACACAAACCACTTTTCGAAGTAGAAGGAAAAATGAATTTTTATTTTTATTTTTAAATATATTTAGAAACTACAAAGAAAATTCTAAAAGACTCTAGTTTACATCATCTTCAAATTCCTAATAGTTTTGCGGCAACAGGTATTCGAAAGTGAAGTTTTTTCTCAGAATATTGATCTTTGTGTCAAAGTTGGCCAAAAAGTGGGACACACTATTGTGGGACCACCTGATAGTATACAGAGTACCTGAAGCTCACATGATCAACACACATGTGTATGACTGAGTTATGGTATGCACCCTAGGAGATATGTTGGTTAGATTATATTCATGCTTAGCCTATGAGCGCATGATTTGATATGCAAGTATGACAAAGTTATAGACAGTTGAAGTTACACAGCCAGTGTGTGCCATAGAAGAACAAAGTAAGCAGTCGACTGTTAGCATTTTGATTTGTGGTTATATTCTATTGTTTTAAAGGCTATGCGCCTATTATAATTAGGTTGTCGACATGTAAATATGTTTTCTTGTAAAGACACTTGAGCCAATTCAATTAGAAGCATTGTATGTAATCGGTTAAAGGGTCGACCTAGTTATTTGTTTTGTATGTGCATATAAATATGAGATGTGCCCATTGTAATTAGTATGGAAGAATTAATAGAGTTGAGATCAATAGGTTAGAAGTCTATGAAGAGTCTATAAGATGTATTAGAGCTTTGCAAGAGGTCAAAGCATCAACGCATCAAAGGTACTGATCTGACAAGCTGTGTCACAGTGACAGTTCATCTAGCAGATAAATTGTTTATCTGAGATCAAAAGGTTGTAGCCTTCACCACTTGAGCAGTGAGCTCTAGGACAATGAGTCCAATCCCCTAACAGCATTTATTGTAGAAGACTCCTAACAGGGTCTGACCCTTGACAAGGTCTATTGTACTCAACATATTGTAAAGAAACTCTTAACAAGGTTAAGGATCTTTTAACAAGGATCATAAAACACTAGTACAGAATATTAGTGGGTGTCAATTCCCACCGGATTTTTTACCTATTTGGGTTTTCCCATAACCATATTGGTTTTATGTGTTGATTTCATGTTTCATGTTTATGTGGATGTTCATTTCAGTACTTAAGTATTTAAGTTCAGTTTAAAGATTAAGATAAAAGATAAAATATACTGAACACTGATTCACCCCCCCCCCCCCCCTTCTCAGTGTTCCCATTCATAACAATTGGTATCAGAGCTCTGGTCCTTAGTAAAGAAGTTTAACCACTTGAGGAGATCATGGAAAAAGAAGAAATGAAACATCTGAAAAGAAATCTTGAAGCTGCTCTTGAAGACCTGGACAAATCTGAAAAAGAAATTGAAGAACTAAAGGAAAAACTCAATGATGCTCAATTAGTCATCAAAAGTCTAAGAAAGGATTTGAAAGAATGCTCTACCAGTGATCTAGGGATAATGGTCAAGAAGCTGAATGAAGAAAATTCATCCTTTAAAGAACATCTTGAAGAATTTTATGATAAGTTGATTAACAATCAGGAAGTCTATGAAAAATAGATCAAAGAGAACCTTCAACTCAATGAAGAATTAAGGCAAGCAAACATGGAAATCTTGGAGCTAAGGAACAACAAAGAAAGCTTAGAATTTGAATTAAAAGAGGCTAAGAATCACATTGATAAATTACACACCAGTTCTGATTTGATAGAATCTCAGTTGTATACAAGAAGAGCTAAAGGAGATACTAGCTGCATTGGATATAATGAAGCACAAAATCATATTGACAACATGCGAGCAATAATGAAAGCACTAGAAGGCACCTCAGATGCTAAGGAGACCAGAAGTTGGACTAAGGATCATATTGAACCACCTAATAATGAGTGCAAGCTAGTAGACCAAACTTGTTATGCATGTAAAAAACATGGACACATAGCAAGGAACTGTACAGAGGTAAGACCTTTCAATGGTTACTATTATTCATGCAATAAATTTGGTCATAGAGGTATGAATTGAAAGAAAAGTTAGAAGAATAGGACTCAGTATAATAGTCACTCAGCTAGACAATCTAAAATGGTGACTCATGTCAATGTGCCAAGGAATATAAGGCCTCCAATCATTTGTCAATCTTGTAACAAGGCTGGACACATCTCAAAGTTTTGCAGATCAAGGACGCAAGGTCAGGAAAGCCCTAAAAATCCTAAAGAACCAGTTCTGGATCCCAAAGGAGAAGTCAATTTTGTGAAAGCTTCAGAGGATGTGAGCTTGATTTGGTCAGAAGTAAAGAAGGAAAAGGCTGATAAGTATGTATTGGATGCATCCACAGTGGACGCACCCTCTACATCTGGATGAATGGCCCTCGGGGTCATAGGGGGAACTAATTTAGCTCTAGACCCCTATGCGGTTGGTATACTCACTTTCAAAGTATGCACCTTTGGACTTAAGCTTTTGGAGGCTAGAAAAACCTATGTGCAAGAGCGCACTAGCTAATTGTTTACAGAATGGAAGTTATAAAGTTTCAAGTGACAACCTAGTTTACGCGATAAGCATTAATGGAAGATTTTCTACTTTAAAGTGCACAAAATTCTATAAATCTCTCATTGCATTCAAATTCAAAGTGATTGGAGAGCATAAGAGCCCTAGCATTTGATTAATAAGGATTGCAGTTTGATTCATCAAGTGATTAGCTGTGCATTTGATCAGTTGCAGAAACCCTAGTTCGTTGCACCGATTCAAGAAGTCTTCAAGATCATTTGGAAAGTGATATCCAAGTAAGTGATGGCTACTCCTATATTATTTGATGTTGCAGAGAAGAAAAGATATGTATTCAAGAGGTACCCATTTAAATCCACCTTAGATGACCTAGAAGGGGCATTCTCCCGCACGTCTATGGGTGTTATGCATGTCAAGGACATTAGGGCATACATATACTGCAAGAAAGAGCTAGTAAGATTGGACAGATTAAGGGTGCACATGGAAACAATGATGAAACTAGATAAAACCTTCATCGATGAATATGCGTGGTGGAATAATCACCCTATAGTGGAGTATGCTATGGCACATGAGTTCTACGAATCAGAATGGATCAAGATTCTACTAAGAAGGATTCATGATGACCTATTTTGGATAGGTGAAGTGCCAGTTAGAATTATTAGTGACCTAATTCATGAGATGACGGGCCTCTCTAAAATAGGCGTTATTCTTCCAGTCGAAAAAGATGTGAGAAAACTTGTTGAGAAAACCTGCAAGTTAAGAAGTGATAGGTGTGGAATGACCATAGAGCCTATTGAGCAAGATGACATCAAATTGATGTCCATGATACTAGGTTATAGGTTCCAACACACCAGCAGGGTGAACAATGTGTCTGCAGCCACAATTCTTGTAGCTATCAGACTTGTGAAGGAAAATGGAGAGTTTAATCTATGTGAGATCTTGTGTGCATAGTTAATAGATAAAATTAAGGAAATCAAGCATGACAAGACCAAGATATTTAGGTTTGGGTCCCTAATTATCTATATGTACTTCCATATTGTTGGAAAGGTGTCAGATTCATACCTAGACAAGACTATTCCTACCATGCCACAGATATCCTTCAAGGCATCTATTGAGAGCACTCTAAGAGACTACATGACACTAGAGTTGAAGACATTTCGAGTCAAGATGCAGATGAGATACAGAATTCCAAAAAAAATAGTTGAAAAATACAAAGATACTATTTGCTTCATGGTTGAGATAGACACAACATGTATGGAGGAAATTGAACCAAGGACAAAGTGGATTCATCCACTTGGATATGAGGTTGAGGAATAAGTCCAAGAAGCATATACACAAGTATTGCTTTTAGCCCGTAAAGACCCCAATGAGCTAAGATGGGGAACCTATGCAGAGAAAACAAGAGAAGTTGATGCAGTGTTAAACAATGCAACAACAAAAAGGAAGGTTGCTAAGGTTCCTGAGAATTCTTGAGAATTCATGGAGTGTCTCAACCAAACCTAGACAAAGAAAGGGAACAAAAGATTTCTTTGGAAATTGAGAGTGCAACAACAACAAAGATTGAATCAGAAGATCCTAAGCTAAAGAAGATGAAGATAGAAAAGTCTGACACTTAGAAGGGTAATACTGATGTTACTCCTTCTGCGCCCAAAGAAACCATTGGCGTTACTGCTCCTCTTGAGTATAAGGCAATGCATAAGAGGAAGAAAGAAATCAGCATTGGTCATCCATCCTCGGAAGTAACAAGGAATAGAAGGAACACTCAAGCACCTCCTGAAGTAAGTTTCAAACCTAGTCTCAGTGTTCTAAGTAAAAGAATCATTGATGAAGGCAAGATTAATCAAGTAGGAAAGTTCTATGAAAAATACAATGAGATTGACAAATTAGAGATACATGGAATGATTTTAAAACATATGTTTAAGTTTAAGAAAATAGTCCTAGAACTGAAGACTATGATTCCTGATAATGTATGGAACATCTTAGAGTTCCTAAAGAGACAAGCTATTAAAGAGGATCTAAGGATAAGGGAAAGGACCTTAGATGAAACCCTCCCATTATGTTCCTTAGAAGAAAAGTTACTATTGTTAGATCTGGTAAAGCCTCATCTAAGAACAAAGTCAAGGACCCTGCATATAATGGACAAAAACTATGAACTGGTAGATAAGGAAATAGAGAAGGCATTTGAGAAGGTCTTCATGAACAGGCACATGTATCCAGCTATTGCACCCAAAGTCCAAGTACCCACTATGATTGCCAAAGAATCAGAGACCATCAATGTACAATCTACAAGTCCATAGGATTTAGCGCATGCATTTGACACATCCATAGAGGCAGAGAAGACTGTGCCCATGATAGAGACACCTAAGGATGATTCAATCTTCATTGACAATGTAAAAGTTACTATGGCGGCCACAGATATGGATTTGGACAAGTTTGAAGAGGCATTTGTAAGCACTCAAGAGGTTGAAAACTTATGCAATAACACTCCTCCCAATCAACAAGAATAAGTATTGATTGAGGATAGAACAGATGAGAAAGAATAAGAAAAGATGGAAGAAAATAAAGAAGAAGAAAAATAAAAAGAAGCTAAAAAACAAAAAGGAGAAGAAGAGGCAAAAGGAAGTGAGAAAAAAGATGAACCATCAGTTGAAATAATCAAGGTAAAACAAGAAGTGATGGATAGCACTCCTATCACTCCCTCAACAGCATTGTTGTCAAGTTTGACACCTAACACAACCAGTTTGGACTCTTGGGGAGAAGAAGACCTAATCAAGTTCAGCATCTTAGCTATGGAGAAAGAAAAGGAGAAATGGGTGATGATAAATCCCCTCCTTGTAAAATTAGTAAACATCTTGAACAACTTGTTACTAGCAGACAAGAAAGTGTCTAAGGTACACTTCGTTGATGATGTGAGTATAATCATTTCACAATTCAAGAGTAACTTATATCTAGCCTAGAAGAATCTGCATCCCTAGTTGCAGAAGAGAAATATTTGAAGAAGAGGCTCAGTGAATTGGTTAGAAACTATGCACTTGACCTAATCTCACTAAAGACTGGTCAAGCATCCTTGAAGGAGTTTGTAGCAAAGGATAGAAAGATTATTGTTGATTCTATGAACCATGACAAGCTGACTAGTGATCTGTACAAAAAGATACAAGAGGCTGAAGCTATGATAGACAGCATAAGGAAATCATTAGAAGATCCATCAGTTGATGTGAACATGTGCAATAATGTCTATCAAGGATAGATAGATAATATTCAGAAGGTAGAAAAGAATATTTCCAAGATAAGGGCTAGACAGACTCAGTTAAGGAATGCTCATGTGCCCTCATTAGACATACTTAATTAGAATATCAAGGAGATCAATGCCACCATGGTGACATATGATCAAGGTCCTAGCACAGATTTGGAGAAGATGGAGAAGCTATAGTATGCATTATGCGCCCATCTACGGATTGTAAATTCACTGATCACATTTTGGAAGAAGGAGATCCAAAACCTACAAATAGCATGTATCTAGATGTTCTATCATAGTAAGTATTTGTAGATACAGTTTTGAAGCACCTTTTTCATTAATGTCAAAGGGGGAGTATGTATAGAATATGGTTATAGATATACATAATGAGATATCAAATAGAAAGATATGTATAGGGAGATATAAGACAAAAGTTTTTTGTATTAAGGAACAGTTAGCAACTTGGCCATATTCCTTTGTTTCCATCAATAACATAGGGGGAGATTGTTGGCAAGTTGGATATATACTAGTATATATGACTTAGTATGGTGTTTTCATTATGGCAACAACATCATATAGTAGTTTGGAGTCAGCACACTTAATGAGAAGATCAGAAATTAGCTAAGTGTTGAAGACTGGACAATATACAAAGTACCTGAAGCTCAGAGAATCAGTGCACGTGCGTATGACCAAGTTATGGTATGTGCCCTAGGAGATAAGTTGGTTAGACTATATTCATGCTTATTCTATGAGTGCATGATCAAATATGCAAGTATGATAAAGTTACAAACAATTGAAGTTACACAGCTAGTGTGTGCCAGAGAAGAACAAAGTAAGCAGCCGACTATTAGCATTTTGATTTGCGGTTATATTCTATTGTTGTAAAGGCTATGTGCCTATTGTAACTAGGTTGCCGACATGTAAATATTTTTTTTTGTAAACACACTTGAGCCAATTCAATTGGAAGCATTGTATGTAATCGGTTAAAGGGTCGACCTAGTTATTTGTTTTGTATGCGCATATAAATATGAGATGCACCCATTGTAATTAGTATGGAAGAAGTAATAGAGTTGAGATAAGTAGAGCAGAAGTGTGTGAAGATTCTATAAGATGTATCAGAGCTTTGCAAGAGGTCAAAGCATCAGCGCATCAAAGGAACTGATCTTACAAGCAGTGTCATAGTGACAGTTCATCCAGCAGATAAAGTGTTTATCTAAGATCAGAAGGTTGTAGCCTTCACCACTTGAGCAGTGAGCTCTAGGACAGTGAGTCCACACCCCTAACAGGGTTTATTTTAAAAGACTCCTAATAGGGTCCGACCCTTGCCAAGGTCTACTATACTAAACATATTGTAAAGAAAATCCTAATAGGGTTAAGGATCTTCTAACAAGGATCATAAAACACTAGTACAAAATATTAGTGGGTGTCAATTCCAACCAGAGTTTTTACCTATTTGGGTTTCCCCGTAACCATATTGGTGTTATGTGTTGATTTCATGTTTCATGTTTATGTGGATGTTCATTTCAGTACTTAAGTATTTAAGTTCAGTTTAAAGATTAAGATAAAAGATAAAATGCAGTGAACATTGATTCACCCCCCCCCCCCCCCCTCTCAGTGTTCTCATTCCTAACATTATCTATATCCCCCATCCACTTCTTATCCTTGTGTTTTTTAATGCTCCACCCTAAAGATTCAACCATGGTGATGAAAAGAAAGGGAGAGATTGGGTTACCCTGTCTCAGTCCTCTGGACATTTCAAATTATCCCTTAGCAATTCCATTCAATATAATAGAGAAGTTTGTTTTATTGATACAACAACTAAGCCAAGCAATCTAATCATTATTAAATCCAAATCTACTTAGCACTTCACTCAAGAACTATATGTTGAACATATCGTATGCTTTTTCTATATCCATCTTTAGTATCATGCTTGACTCTTTATATTTTATGACTAAATGGATGGATTTATGAGATATAATAATTCCTTCCACAATATCTCTTCCTAAAGAAAATCCATGTTTCTCTTTGAAATAATGTTATTTAGGATCTATTTTGATCTATTTACTATGACCTTATAGATGATCTTATAAATTGTATTACATAGTGAAATCAGTCTATACTCTCCCTACCCCCCATTTTCTTTGCATCCTTTTTATTTGGTTTTAAGGTAATGAATGTGTAGTTAAATGTTTTAAGTATTACCTTCTTCTTATTGGATTCCTCCACAACCTTCTAGATGTCCTCCCTAATTACCTTCTATTAGAATTGGAAGAAGTTCGCTAGGAAGACATCAAGTCTAGGGCATTTTTTAGGATGAAATTAAAACATATCCTTCCAAACTTCTTCAAAAGAGAGGTATCATTAGGGTCTAATTTTTTTCACATGATATTGGATTTCTGATGCATCCAAGGATTCTCTCTTTTTCCCTATTAATATTCTACTCTTGCCTAGTTTATTACTCTTTTAAAATAATCAACCACTCCCTTGTCTATCTCCCTTATTTATGTAGCTATACTTCCATCATCCCTGGTTCACTCCTTTATAGTGTTTCTATCCTTATTTTCCAATGTTGACCTATGAAATAATTTAGTGCTTATGTCTCCTTGAAATCAAATTTCTCGTGACTTTTGGCACTCGTGGCACTCTTCTCTTTCCAAAATTTCCTTTAGAGATACTTGCAAATATTTTTCCCTTTCATATTACACTCTATCCATACCATCCTTAATTACTTTCTTATTTAATTCTTCTAATTCATCAATCTTACCTTTTTCCCTGAAGATATTTTTGAAATGCTCTTTATTCCATACTTTTAGCTTGAATTTGAGGTGTCAAAGTTTTTATTTTACTAGAAAAAGACATGCCTTCCCTCTCTTGGGGACTCCATTCCACGATTTCTTCACGCTTTCCTTTAGGCCATCATCTCTAAGCCACATGTTATTAAACCTAAAGGGGTATTTTTTTCTCTTCTTTTTTACATGATTACTGAGTTTGATTAGAAAGTAGTCAAATCCAGTAAGGGGTAGTATTGTAGTTTCAATGATAGATCATGTCTCTTCTCCCAAACTCCTAGCAATAGTTTGTCCAATATTTCAACTATCATCATGCATCTATCTCTTCTATTTGTCCACATAAATATTCCATTATTCACTTCTAGATCCTTTAGAGCATTGTCCTCTGCAATTTACAAAAATCTTTTTGAATTTGTGACTCAATTTGTAGACCTCCATATTTTTCCTTGATGCATAATGTTTCTTTGAATTCCCCCACCATAATTACCTTCTCCCCCTTAAAATTTAACAAAATTTTGGAGAGCTCATCCAATACTCTTCTATTATCCTGTGTGGCTATGGGGACATATGCATTTAGGAGGAAGAAGATAATTCCTTCTTCCAAATACTTGAATTCGACCAAATGCCATGTTTGGATCTCCTTCATTATTTCTCCTTCCATCTTCATTGGGTTCCACCATACTCCTAGGCCCCCTGAAGATCTATTTGACTCCCTAACTATGCCTTCCATTTCTCTCCAAATCTATGCTCTCCTTTCTCCTATCTCTGCATTCAACTTTGTTTCCTATAGCATAACAATGGCTAGACAAAGCTTAATAATTTGGCACCTAATCTAGCACCATTTCTCAATAGTATTTTATCCCCTGACATTCCATGTTATGCATTTAATTTCTCATTGGGAATGGGAGTATCCTTCCCATTCATTTGATTTCTTTTACCTTTATCACTTGTTGTCATTGGGTACGTGCAAAAAGTTGGGTGCCAATTCCGCGGAAGTCCGCGACTTGGAAAAATGCGCCGCTAGAAACGGGTACCCATTTTTTGTCAAATCGGTTGCCCATTTTGGTTCGGCACTCCGATCTTTAATAAAATAGGTGCCCGTTTCAATTCGGTCAACCGAGCCAAAACAGGCACCTGATTTGACAAAAAATGGGTGCCCATTTTTTAAAAGTTTTTTTTTTTTTTTTTACTGCATTTCCTGTCATTTTCTAGCGACAGGAGAACGGGATCTATGATTTTTCAACATCGCCTGCCCGATTGTTAGACGCCTGCTGACCCCACAAACACATTTTTTCGAGTTCCAGGTATGTATTTATCATTTTTACTTGTTTTATTTTATTTTTCATGTTCATTTTCAGTAGTAAAATGTTAAATTTTAGTTTTAAATAGCTATTTAAGAATGCGTTTTTAAAATGAATGTATTTTCTTAGATTATGAAATGTATGTTTTTATTTGTTATTCGATTTGTTTAGAAATAATGTGCAATTGAAAACAATTTAACCTAAAACATAGGAAAGTAGAAAATAAAAACCTGAATAGTAGAAAACTAAAAACAAAAACTTAAAATGGAGAAAATTAAAAATGAAAACCTAAAACGTGGAAAACTGAAAATGAAAACTTAAAACGTGGAAAACCGAAAATGAAAACCTAAAATGAAACTGAAAAGGAAAACCTAAAACGTAGAAAACTGAAAACAAAAACTAAAAATGAAACTGAAAACAAAAACTTAAAATGAAACTGAAAATGAAAACCTAAAACGAAAACCTAAAACGTAGAAAATTGAAAATGAAAACTTAAAATGAAACTGAAAATGAAAACCTAAAATGAAATTGAAAACAAAACCTAAAACGAAACTGAAAATGAAAACCTAAAACATAGAAAACTGAAAACGAAAACCTAAAACGTAGAAAACCAAAAACATATTTAAAATTGTAAACGAAAACCTAAAACATATAAAAAGTTAATTTTTGTTTTTAAATAGCATTATATGAATTTATTTTTAAAATGAATGTATGTTTATAGTTTTTCATTTATTTATGTTTTAATTTACTTTTCAATTTGTTTAGAAATCATGTATTTGTTAAAAACTGAAAATGAAAACTTAGAATGTATAAAATTGTATTTACGAAAACCTAAAATGTAGACAATTGTAAATGAAAACCTAATGTTCTCTCCTCTCTAATCATGTTCTCTCTCCTCTCTCTTTCTCTTATCTCTCTTTGTTTAACTCTCTTCTCTCTCTCCTCTCTCTTTCTCTCATCTCTCTCCCTTGAACTCTCTCTCTCTCTCTCTCTCTCCTCACCTACTCGCTCCTCTCTGATCTCTCTCTCTCCTCTCTCCTCACGTCCTCTCTTAGGTCTCTCCTCTCTCTGCTATCTCATCTCTCTCACTTGAACTTTCTTCTCTCTATCTCCTCTCTTGTCATGTTCAATGTACTAAAAAGTAATTATTTTCAAATTGACCAATAAAGGAATACATTATATATATTTAAACAAAGACATCGTAGCAAGTTTAGAATATTATATTAACAAACCAACTAAATCAATATAAAATATAACCTTATTGAAAAGAAATAAACATTTACAAAGTAAACTCTCTTTATAGGACCTAATATATACATAATATAACCCCTTAATAGTATCTAATAGGACCTAATAAGACCTAATATGAACCTTAAACCCTAGTATGTACCCTTAAAACCTAATATGACCCTTAAGACTTAGTATGTACCCTTAAGACCTAATATGACCCTTAAGACCTAGTATGTAACCTTAATACCTAATAGGACCTATTATGTACCCTTTAGACCTAATAGGAGCTAGTATGTACTTGTAAGATGTAATAGAACCTACTATCACCCTTAAGACCTAATATATTATGCATGTGTTTAAATAATTTTCATTTACATTTTCAAATACTTTATAAATGTGTACATGTGAAGATAGCGATATATATGTTTAGATTATTCATGTGTTTAAATACTTTTCATTTACACATTCAAATACTTTATATATGTACAATTTACACATGATGGACGAGCATTCAGGAGGTCAGCCCCCACCACCACCACCACCACCTCCTCATACCGTAGAGCAACTTAGAGAGGACATGAGGTGTAATATCACCTCTATTGTTAGGGACATTGAGACGGTTAGACATGATCCCCACCCCTCCACACATCTACTACACCTTGCAGATACTATGCAAGGCATAGTAGATTCTGTCCAGTCCCTCGATGATGAGTTGGATAGCTATCGCTCATGGAGAGATTCCATGAGAACATTCTATGCTGATGGACTCACCTATAAAGAGGTGAAGGATCTTAAAATCAACAAAGCAGATTTTGCTTGGTGGTTTAAGAATTCGAAAATAGGTGAAGAAATAAACCCCAAAAAATCAAGAATATCTATTCACTGGTGCAAGCACCCGTTGATTTCACAGCACTTTTGGGAGTGGTGGTGGATGGTATTTGACCATCCACCATATGCAAATCATGAGGTCCCCATGTACTTTTTGAGAAAATTGTGGGCTGAGTTTGAATTGGGTAAAAAACCCAATTATTTTGACATGAGAGCATTTCAGGGGGTCGGTAGAGGCATGCCTCAGGACAGGCCTGGGGTGAAGCTAAGTGATAGAGTTAGAAATCATCCACATGAGGAGCCCCTTGTTTCTTATCTGGCTCCTGTGATTCCAGTGCCAGTACACCACTGAGAAATCACCTCTGCTCTTGGTTCATTGAGCGCCCTTTCGGGTGATTTAGCTAAGCAGTTCAGGATGGCTAGGGCACCCCAGAGCACAGCACATGTTTGCACTAGCTGCGGGGACATATGTACTGGTCCACAAAGCGAGGGGCCAGATGATGGATTTGATGATGCAGAGGGCACACATGGAGGATATGATGACACAGAGGATCGACCTGCCGAGTTGTCATCATTTCTTGATCTTCTATATGCAGCGGATTTATCTAGCGCAAAGGTAATCTATATAATAGTGATAAAATATTTTGTCTACATATATATGTACAGACACACAAACCATATCAACCAAAATATGTTGTTTTTGTCAGACAGGGGGCAGAGGAGACCACGACATCCATGGACCGTCACCATGTCCATTCGACTGCTTCAGATGTTGGTGCACCTTTCACTGTATGTGTTTTTATCATGTCTATTCGACCCCTAGAAATATTTACTATTGAAACTTTACTTTAATAATGTTTGTTTTCAAAATATATATTGTAGGGTCACACTTCATACCACCCTGGCAGCAGTTTGATGGGTACTCTGTCATCGGCCACAGAGGACACTCCCCATATACCGCTTGTATGTATATTGCATTTTAATTTGAATTTAACTATTTATACATGCTCACGTATTTATGCGTATATTCTAATTCACTTCTATTTTTTACAATTATGTAGGCCTTCACCACATCATTCCCTGCTGATGTACCCTCGGAACCATTATTGAGTATAGTTTCACATGGTCATGGTGTAGGACCCAGCCAGATGCAGGCCTCATCATCCTTTGAGGTCATAGTTATTAATACATTAAATTCCAATATTTTTGAATCATGATGCACATGTTGTTTTTAGGGAATATTATTATAATAAATTTGCAATTTGTTTTGTGCAGGACATTACCACAACAACATTTTTCCTCGAGGTCCTCCTCCCACAGAGGAAACTACTCAGTAGGGTTCCAAGGTAATTTATTTGATATATGTATATTCAATATTTATTTTGTTTGTAAGTGAATTATTTGTTTAAACCCACTTCTTATATTATCTCTTCATAATTTATGTTTACAGTCACTTGATGGTGTACAGCATGATGATACATCTCCGTCCTCTTCACGTGGAGTGAAGAGGATGGCAGATCAGATGGGCGATCCAGGCTCTTAGATGTTACTTGTGTTTTCATGTTATATGGACTATTCAGATGTTATATGGACTATTTCTAGATGTTATATGGACTATGAACACATGTTTTATGGACCTGTTATATTTGGACTATTCACATGTTTTATGGACTTCATGTTATATTTGGACTTGTTATATTTGGACTATTCACATGTTTTATGGACTTGTTATATATGAACTTGTTTTATTTGGACCAATGATGTATGTTTTATGGACATGTTTTATTTGGACTAGTTATTTGGACATGTTATATATGGACTAGAGTGACATGTTATGTGGATTAGCTTTTTTTTGGTTGATCGATATATGTACATGTCATAGATTAAATTAGAATATTTGTTTTAGATCTAAGATTTTTTTAATAAGATGGATTGCATGTAAATACTCTACATGAATAAATATAATGTGAATCAGATAAGTAGAGATAAAATAAGATAACTACATAACTACATAACTACATAACTACATAACTAGATAATGGATATCATTAATTAATATGTCACATCAAATTATTCAAGTTATATGTCACATCAAATTAATTGTAGAATTTGAATTAAAAAATGAACAAATTAATAAGTATACAAGAATCATAACACATGGTACATCAATAAATGATATTTTTATTTATATATATAACTAGTTCAAGGGCTCCATAGGGAAAGAACTGGTAAGAAAACCCCACTTCTTAGCCCAATTACAATATGATTAAAAATAAAATAAACATTCAATGAAATAATTTAATGTATCATCTTCTAGGGCTCCTGAATATGACTGTCACACGTGTGTAAAGTTGTACACTTTATACCTATTCAAATAAGAAATTAATTAGAAAAACTATCTTTAATGCACAACTAACTATAAATTTGACATAAAAAGATCTATCACTTGTACATGTCTAATGTCTAATATCTAACTAACTATAAACTTGACATAATTAAAAACACTTACACATGTACGCATGTGATTTATTAGAGTGTACCATCCACATATGAGTGTCACACATGTGTAAAGTTGTAGTTGATACATATTCAAACAAGAAATTAATTAGAACTAACTCCAAATTTGACATAATAATATATTGAACTTGTACATGTCTAATGTCTAATAGAACTAACTATATAAACTTTCAACATAATTAAAAAGCACTCACATGTCTCTAAATCTGATTCAACCTAGTGTACCATCTGCATCCTCTCTTTTTTGTAATGCTTCTATGATTGCCTCATGCTCTTCCATCGAAAGGGTCCATAAGACTTTATTGGCGGGCCTCCCTTTATATCTTTCTAATTTGATATTCGTTGCCACCACTAAATGAGAATACTGCATAATTTTCTTTTCTGATTGGTAGTCCTCAAACGCTGGTAACCCATTTCTTCTTGTTAGGTATTTTCGTAGCCATGTACCAACAACCACAACAGACCCAATTGGATACTAAAAACCATCATCATCTACTTGATGACATATCCACTTTTTCTTAGGTTCCACACATCTAGCAAGCCAGTACTCAGTCTGCTCATCATTATCCTCAAGTGCAACAACAGCATACACATGCCCTGTAAAAATAATTAGTTTCATATGCATGTATGTAAAAAAACCTACACTTATAAATGTAAATTTGAATAAATAAATACCAGGTTGTATCAGATCTGAAACACGATCATAATCTTCTGATGCAAATGCAATCACCTGGAACTTGTGTCTCAATAGGTGTTAAGGATCTTTGTTTCCATTCTTCAACCCATTCTGTACTCTCGCATTGTTCCCATTCACCTACAACACAAAATTGACAAAAACATGCTAGCTCCCTAGTCCATATAGTCCAAGTGTTAGAATCAGAACTTCTAAATGAATGCCATTTTGCTGACCCATTTATCGTATCACACTCATATCTTGAAAGGATATAATTCTCTTCTACTAGCTAGAAGAAACGTTTGATTGTAGAATCCTGATTTGATCCTGTAGATAAACTTGTACTACACCATTCAACAATTTCACGTGCATTTTTAAATTTGGATTTTTCTTCAAACTTGAGTTGTTCTCTTGAAAGGGCTCTCTTAACACATGCACCAGCACCATCATGTTCTCCTTTCTCGTGTCCAGCTTCAAAAAACTCCAGATATGTTCGACATTGGTTTTCTTATGTGTCCTACTCAACCAATAAAACATTCTAGCATTCTTGAATTGACCTGTGCAATTATCTGACCATATTAGATGTGTCATTTGAATTTGTCTCTCCTTTAAATTGTCATAAAATGTCTCCATGCAGTATTACACAAACTCTGATGAGTGTAGTTTATTATCACTCATATAGAAGTGGTACTCCCTCAAAAAAAAATTATCCTCTTCTGTACTATCAGGTGCATGCCTATAGACAATATGAACAAAAATGGCTACTTGTACTGAATTATAATATTGAGATTGGATCTCATCTTGTGGTGCAAGAGTATAGTTCTCTACAAAGTCAACTACTGAAAGTAAACTACCCACTGGGAATGTATTCTTGCACATGCGAAATTGTTCATCAAGCCATCTAGCATTATGAGAGTGTTTCACATATTTAGGTATGATCTTACACTTGAATTCGTTCATGAATGCGTGAACACTAATGCTTTCATTTATTAGGTCACATCATCTTCCAACCTTTACATCCTTCAATGGATATTCAACAGTTTTAAATCTTCGCACATCAATCATTTGTTGTCCGAATTTAGTTGTAGGAGTTTCATGAAAACACTCATCTAATAATGCAAGATTGCCACATATATTGCATACACCACAAACACATGCATTGAAAAGAAAATATTGGTCATTATGTGGGTTACAAAACAAACTTGAGATGAACTCCTTTATAACTTGAGGTGGAATTTGGATACCACATTCCTGTAACATTTCTTTAGTATGCATGGTACCACATATAGATCGAAATAAATCATAATAGTAACGAAATTGGACATGAGTTTTACAACAACATGTGACTCTTTCCTTGTTTACCCTTACATACTAAGGTTTACACTTTTCAAATGATCTTTGACTTATGCTGATTGATAACACCTTTTCATCTACAATTTTTTTGTATAATTCAGTTTGAGTCATGTCCAAAAGGTGTTTTGGATGTGGTTCATGAATTTTTGAGCCAACTCTTAATTTTAGAACATCCCCGGCATTTGGCGATACTCTTGTATTATCCTTCCAAAATCTTTCAATCAATGTTTTCACTTCACTAGTAAGTCTCATATCAGATCTCGGGAGTCTGCCACTATAGGTCCATAAGTTGTTAGCTGGATCACTTTCAAAGTCAACTCTTCTCTTCACATCTTTTGCCAAAGTTTTACAATGAATATTAAGATATCCACTTATGAACTACTCATCATTCTTTTATCATGGGTTGATTTGTTTACTAAAGCTATTGTTATTGCTCGTCGTGCCGCATTTCTATCTTTAGAACAACTTTTCTTTCCAATTGTATCAAAGGCACTAGCAATAGTCGAAACAACTTGTTTCAAAGACTCATCCTTTTTTTTTTCTTTCACATTGACTCCTAACCTCTTCATCACTTTCCGCATCTTCGTCATTTTCATTAATTGTAACATCAATTGACATTGAAACCCAAATTTCTTGTTATAAAAAAATTGTTTGAACAATTTGTTAGCATATGTCCTAATCTGCCTCCATGAAACCAAGCCATGAAGATTGTCTAACACACCACTATTCAATTGAAAAAGATTACCCATTTCATTATCATTTAAACATGTTTCATTTTCAACTGGTGTTTCCATGTCTACATCCACACTCTCAATTTTAGCTATACTTTTATTTTCACCATCAGTTGGGGTTTGATTTTCAGTCATAGGTGGGGTTTCAATTTCTTTTTCAACTGGTGTTTGACTTTCATTTCTTACTGTACTTCCATGAATAAAATCCAAATCATTTATTTCATAGCCCGCTTGAAAAAAATCATGAATTTCATTTTCAAAATATATGCGGGGTTGTGAAGACATACCAGTACCCAATACTGGGTTAGTAGATGCACCTGGATTTTCTTGATTTGTATTTCCTTCTTCTGGATCTTCATCCATTACAGTGTTCTCAATGCTCTCTTCCTTTAAAGCTACTGTTGAACTCGAAGCTCTGGCATTACTACCCTCTCTAATTCTTTCTCTTCTTTCTCTTTGACGTTTTGCTTCCTTTTCTTTATTTTCTATCCTGTCTCTTTCTACGTTGCTTTGATCCCATATTTGGATGAATTTTTAATCCCACAAGTGTCAAATCCAGAACAAGACAAAACCAAGTCTAAATTAATTAAAACATTCTATCTGTGCATGGGTATAGTCGTACAATGATTGAATAATGATTCAATCATTGGACCTCTGTACTTCTACACCTGTCATTTTCCAACGGATTCATTAGAAACGGGCACCCATTTTTTAACAAAATAGGTGCCCGTTTCGTTAACAGTTACTTTTGAAACGGGCACCCATTTTTTTAAATTTCAAATCGGGCACCCGTTTCTAAAAGCTTACGGTGGGAAAATTGAACTTGCCTCAATTTTTGGTATGGGATAGGCATGATTTAGGCTTGGGCCCACCGACCCTATGTCTTCACCTCCACAAATTTGACTAAGTTATTTTAACATTAATTTTCTATCTTCAACGAATTTTTTGAGCATCTTTCAATTTGGATTTTTTGATGAAACGAAAACCCATTATAGATTTCGTTGTCCTGATTCTATAAATGTAAATTTTTTGACGATATAATAAATTTTACTATTTTTCCTATATTTATCAATAGCAAAAGGTATGAAAATGTGAAACACAGAGGTTTACTAAACTTTTAATAACTTTTTTGTTTTAAGGTTTCTGAAAAAAAAATTATATGGCATCAATCTACATTCTATTCTTTTCAAGATAAATTTTTTTTTCTTTGAAAAATATGAACATTTCATCAAATTATGGTGGCTGTACACTAGAGGTTTTGAAAATATACTTTATTGTCAATTAAAAATCAATAAAAAAAATTATATACAAAAAAAAAAGGAAAAATATACTCATCAATCTATAGTGTCTTAGGTATCTTTCCTAAAAAGGATTAACATATATTGATTTATTTGTGTCAAAAAAGGGTGCCCGTACATGGGTGAGGTATGGTCCTGAAACAGGCATTCTGAAAAAGTGGTTTTTAAATATGCCTACCAAAATTAATTTATGCAATGTGGGTATTGAAATAAATTACATATTTGAAAAGCTAACTCCGAGTACTATAATTTCTATTAGTGAAGTTTTTTGAGATTCAATCTCTAAGTGCCTCAATTTTTGACATCAATTGACATGAATTTTGAAAAATAGGAAAAACACTTCCACTTTTTGCCAAAAATTGGCACCCAACTTCTTGCAGCCACCCCATTGCCAGTTTCTATCTTATTGTTTTGGGGCCTCTTTTCCTAGCTACTTTGATATTGGGTGTTTTATTTTTTATTGAGATTGGAGAATTGTCCTTTCCTCCCATAATCCATCATCTTACTCTTCCTCCTCTTTTTCATTGTCTAACATTATCATCTCTCTTTATAATCTGTCAATCTTGAATCCTCTACCTTATGGCTCTCCTATACATTTCTTTCTTCTTAGTCCCTACCTTTCTCTAATCTCATCCATATTTTCTCCCTTATCTCCTTTCCAACATCTATCTACTCTTTTTCATCTGTATTTCCCACTCCTTATCTTTCTCCCTCTATAATAAATATAACTTCCCTAGGATCTTCATCATCTTACCTTCCTCTTTCACTCTACTCCTTCCCTTAACTTCTTTCTTGAAGTTGCTTCTCTCACTCAAGTTCCTGAATCCTAACACTCTTTCTAGATTCCTTGGGTGAATATTCATCTAGTAACTTGTTTCTTTACCTTTGGCCCACTCCTCATCTGTCCAACAATAATCCTCCAACAACCTTCCTCTTGTTCTTTCTACATTTATTTCCTTTCCTCTATTTTGATTTTTTACTTCTATCCATTCATTCTCCTCAATCCTATTAGTATTTTTTCCTATGTTATAATACATCTTATCCCAATCTTTTCCTTTCCATCCCCAACATTCATCTTTTCCATTTCTCTTTCCTTTTCCATGGCAGTTCTCTCCCACAGGATCCTTGCAGATTTTGGTGTGGTTTCCAATTTCTCCGATCCTTCTCATTTTAGTGTTGAAGCCTTTTTCGAGCCCCTTCGCTTCCCATCACATGCAATCTTATGCCCATTTTTTTACCATCTACATCTTTAATGTTTCTATTTGATAGAGGCATCAGTTCTCCTATCTAATTAGCCCATCAACTCAACACCTGTGTTGATCTACTAATTTTAGGGAATTCAAGTGGTAAGACCCACAGGTGATTTTTATCCACCCATCTTCCACTGTAAAATACTAGTTGTGAAACCCAGGTAAAGCCTCCTATTTTTGTCCCCCCGTGTCCCTTATTCTGTCCAATGATATTTTTCTCCCCATGCCTTATCCCTTCTTCCTCTCTACTACTGAATCCTTCATTATTCTTCCAGTTTTTTCCTTCGCCACCAATATCTCCTTCTCACCTTTTCTGAAAAATCCATCGTAGATATAATATTTTAATGGAACTTTATTTGAGCTTAACTATAATATTTATAAACTTTTGTTTGAAGATAGTACCAAAAAAATTTTGAATTAAATTTGATTGGTGATCTTTATGAATAATAGAAGCAAAATAAGGGTGTTGGCCTTTACAAGACAAGTTTAAAAGACTACTTAAAGATAGTCTAGAATTGCTCGCATAAATAACAAAAGCAAGAATACGCCAATTATAGAACATTAACTAAATAACTAGTAACCCAAATCAAGAGTGGTTAGAAGGAACATCCACAAATCAAGGAAAGGGTTTTGGAAGAGGAGGAATAATGATCTTTCCTCCTTTGATGGACACAATCCAAGAAATACTATTATTAGGAAAATCATCACCAAGGGGAGCAAGTTTGGACCTCCTCATAGTGGGACTATTAGTGAAAGTCACAAAGTGTTAACGAGGTAGCACATGATCTACCAAAGGTTGGAGTGGAACACGAGAAACATTTAAAGAATGTTCCACACTTTTGGAGGGTGTCACACTAGCAAGAAGAGGTGCATTAGGATCCACAGGGCCCAAGGATGCCATACCAGTAGGAGGCAAATCATCATCTGGGGAGGAATCACCATCATCCTATGAAGAGTCTTTAGAGGATATAAGAAGTCAAGATAGTCAAGTGATCACCATTAGCATCATTCCACCAGTAGTAGCTCATTTATAGCACAAGAGAGAACAATATGTGGCCAAGTGGCTAGTAGAGAAGCATTGCTGACATCAAGAGGGGACTCTCATAATCAAACTTTTTAGTTCATGGCCTATCCCTAACCATGAGAACAACATTGCCAAGAATCATTATGGATATTTCAATATCAACCAATATGTGTACAAAAGTAGAAAGACCCATAGAGGAAGTGGTATCATCTACCTTCAAGAAATGGCCAATAGAGTTGTCGATGGCCTCAAAATAAGAATTCTCCCAAAAATGAAGGGGGGGTCAATAATATGAACCCACACTCGACACACACTAAGTCATTCAATAAGAAGGTTGAAGGAGACTATCCAAGGTTTAACCAAAAGATAGTGACTCCCCCCCCAAGCCCACAACTTTCTCAACACCAAGTCTCAATCATCAATGAAAACAAAAGTAGCAATAAAAATCCCTTAGCACAAGGGAAAACCTCAATATTACCAAAAACTAAGGACTTCCAAGAATCCATCACCAATCAATGAAGATCTAGTAAAGAAGGCCAAAGACCATAAATTATATACACCATCCCACAATGTTGGTAAAAATTTACATTATTTTCCACATCATGACAATAAACCACAATAGGGGAGGTCTTGGCACAAGAAAGAGGTTGATATTTCCCCTATGGAGGAAGGGTAGAAGCATGTTTAGAAACATTAGAAAAGCTTCACCCATTAGTAGTAGAAAGAGGCTTTGGCGGGAAAGGGGGCACCCAACATTTACAACATTAGAAGACCCAAGAACGGGTCTACTAGAAGAGTCCCTAGTGAGAATAGATGTAGAAGCACAATAGCCAAACATTGTCGCAACAGAGATCCCCTCACTAGTAGTAACACTAGTACCAAATCTTGAGACAATCACACCTTCAAAACTAGCAAGCTTAGAAACCCTAAAATAACCCCTCTGAACAATAGAACCAACCACCAAGTGAGAAGGAACAAAGAACCCAACAACATTTAAGGTAGCACCCAGCAACAAGATTAAACCAAATGCTTCAATGGCACTCACATGAGTCCCAGACCTAGGGGCAAAAGACTTAGTAGGTTTGGGCAGTGTTGATTTCAAACTTGTTGAAGGGGAGGACATTGTGGTAGTAGTCATTGCAGAAGAAGGCATTGCTAGTTTTATCCAAAAACCACTAGTCTTTTGATTTTTGTTACATGTCTTATAGATTTATTAAAAACTAACCTCGCATCTATATATGGTGGAATGATTCCAAAAAATAATTATAAATTTATATTCACTAATAATTTCATTTTTTAAAAGTCAAATATATTTAAAATTACATAAAATAAAAATATGGAGATGTCAATATTTGCATGGTGGAACTTGAAAATATAATGTTGTGACATTTTTATTGACTTTATTTGTGTTAAGAATACAAACAATATTATGAAAAATTTGATTATATATTTATCAAATTATTCTATATAATTTGATGACAATAAAAATTATGTATAAAATGGATTCAAGATTTATATTATAAATGATAATTAAAATTGTCTTAATTGAAAAATAACACATTAATTAGGTGAAAAAATTATTTAAATATAATAGGGGTTTAAATAAAAGAGCCACACCCTTGTACATTATTATGGAAATAAATAAGCATGCTTCATAATGTAATCTTGAGGTATTTATATTTGTCTACATGTTTAATGGTTATAATATAAGAAAATTAGATAGGGAGAAAATAATTAAATTATCTTTATACTTCTAAAAGTGTGGGAGTATGAAAGAATTTCAATTCTTGTTGGTAGATATGAAAAAACATGTCAATACTTATCAAACAATAAATATTTTGAACATAACCTCTAAGACACTCAAACTTTTTGTTTTTAATATGAATTGTCATAAAATAAACTCAAAACAATACCCAATTTCAATGTTTATCAAACAATTTTATTTTTTAGAAAAGTTTGATAAATTACTAGAAAGATTTCTACAATTTTTGTCATATATATTTTTTCTTGATAAATATATTTCAGAAAGACATGAGTCAATTGATACAAATATTCAGTTCTTTAAGAACAATACAATATTTAGATTTTAAAGAACATTAATATTTAACTAAAAACATATAAATAATTATTAAAAATCAAACAAAAGAAAATAAAAAATTATCTTTATTTTAAATATCAAATATTACTAAAAATTAAAAAAATCAAAGAATAAAAGTTACCACCGATAATATCAATTTTAGAATCAAATCTCAAATTTAAAACCCGAACACTTTGATTGTTTGATCACGACAAACATTTTTCAAAATATTACCAACATGCTTTAGCAGATATACTTAGCCAGAGACCTGATTTCCTTTACAGTCCAAGCTCAAGAAGCCAACCCCAAAGCTATGTCGTGTTGCAGGGGTTATCTTCTTAATTGGAGGAAAGAAAATTTCTTCCATTTTGTTCTTGCTATTTCCTATCTCTGTAAAGTTGCAAACTCAATATTGTGGGCATATTCTGGTAAACTGATTTTCATGTGGTGATCCCTCCTCAGAAATATTTCTTACAATCATCTCCATTTCTGATCGTAGTAGAAGAAAAACTTTTGACGTCTACGAGATTAAACATTAAAATTCCTTTCTTATAATTATCTTTATTTCTGATGGCAGTAAAAGAAGAACTCTTAACGTTTACAAGACTAAACATTAAAACTGCTTTCTTACAATTATCTCTACTTATGATAATAGTAGAAGAGTTTTTAATGTCAAGAAGACTAAACAAATAACTATTTTAATGTCTACGAAATTGAACAATAAAACTGCTTTCTTACAATCATCTCCACTTCTGATAATAGTAGAACAACTTTTAACATCTACAAAACTAAACATTAAAACTGCTTTTGAACATCATCCATGCAGCCATCAGTTTCCTCTGAAAGAACAGCTCTATTATTATGATCTGCAAGCTGTTTACCAGAGAGATTATGGAGGAACTCCAATTGAAGCTTCTTAACAATAGAAGATCTCACGAGGCAAAATTTCTCTCCTGGTAAGAGCCTTCTTTCAGGGCTTACAACAGCCCAAGGCCTTCTAAATATATCTGGATAGGTCAGACAATAGTCAGGGTATTGATTCAAAAACTCTGAGGCAAATTTAGGCTCAGTAAAAGTTTCTTCATCGCCACCCACATGAATAATCCTGAGGATTGAAGATTTTCTTGTTGTTGGGTCTCTGGAAATGGGATAAGAAGACTTATTATTATCATGGTATTCTCGATCTGGAGTAGAGGCATCGTCCAAAGTCTTTAATGAGATGCATCCAAAGCATTCAGTCATTGTGGCAAAGCCTCAGATATTTGGATACATCGTTCCCAAGCTGAAATCATATAATAGACCAAGCATGGAGAAAAATACAAAAACAACCATTTTCTCAGACAAAAAGGGCGACATCTCTGATGGAACTAGGTTTTGGCCTTTTAAATGGACGTTATTAACATTGGTGTGATTTGTTGGCACTTTTTGTTCTCTTTCCTATGTTGTATTCTTCTAGAGATAGTGAGTTAAAAGATGTAAAGGATTAGGTCAGATATATATTGTCTTCTAATGTCTTCTTGTTCATTGATGTATATTTCATCTTTGTAAATTTAAAATTTAAAATGTAGTTTTTCATGTCCGTTTTTGGTAGAGATAAAAGGGAGATATTATAAATAAATAAAAATTTTATTTTATATCAGTAAAGTATATATCTCTATGATTTTAAAATGAATTTTTAAATAGGTAAATGTGGCTTGTGGGGATACATCTATACATTAAAATCAAAAAAGTTAAAATCTCCAATCTGAACTGACAAAAATAGCAAACAGTCTTGGACATATATTGCATCACTTATATCGCCTTTCTCCTACTACTACTAAGAAATGGCTACAACCAGTAGCCAACCACAACCATCCTATCATAGCATGTTATGTAAGGGGAGACTAATATAGATGTTGGAGAAATCAACCTCCGAGAAACACAATGTGCAGAATAACCTTCACACAAAGAGACTAATAATTCATCAAAAGATGAAAAATGTATTGAGATGCCTACTAATATACGAAACCTTGTTTATAAAGGCGAGGAATAGACCATTAGGCAGATAACCACACAACTACCAGTATCTAATAGTTAATTCATGATGCCCAAGTAAACTTAAGCTTAGAATAAATATCAATTTACTCCAATAGTACATATAGACTACCAAATATATTTACATGTTGCAACACAGGCTTACCAACCAAATAAATGGCATCATGAATATGCTAACCAAGGTACACACCATTAACACTCCATCTTGATTTGGTGAATATTGTTGTCTCCTCCAAATTGTGTTATGTGTCCACTTTGGTGATTTAATCCACAATATCATTGTTCGAGCCCTAAAAATGTGAGATACAGTGTACTCTTCCAATGATTTGATATCTACCGAGATTTGATATAGCCACCCTTTTAATTTCTAATTTTGAATTTGGCCTACTTGGATGGGATTCACTATGAGTTGTTGAACCTCCTTCTAGATGAATTCTTTGGGCTTTCAATTCGCTTCCTACTCTTAATCCAGGCAATGTGGCTTGAAATTATGTTTCATTATTCATTGCTCGATCTAATCCCTTTTCTACAAGTCTTAAAATTTTCCCTTCTTAATTTTTTATTACACATTTCACATTGGATTACCTTTAGGAACCCCATGAAAGTTGATTTTAACCCATCCCACATCCTACATGATCCACTTTACATCTAACCTGATCCACTTAGACAAATTAACTTGTCTACCCCTATAATCAAAAGAAAATATATAAACATATAATAAATAGTTAATATTATTTTATATTTATATTATTCAAAATAATTTGTTTGAGCATCATATTTGTATGTGAGTAAATGAGAAATTAGTTTTGAATATATATTTGAGTGGTGTTTTATGCACTATACCAAAAAAGGATAACCCATTTCATGTATCGTGAGACTCTACAAAACTTACAATACACTCTATTTAGTGATTCCAATGTTGTTGCATATTCTTAATTTTGATATGATAATGAAAGTAACTTAAAATATTTTGGATAAATAAATGAAATGCAAATCAGCATATGAGTAGACTTTAAAATGTGTGTGTGTGTGTGTGTGTGTGTGTGTGTTTGTGTGTTTAATAGTGGGACATGGACACATAGAATTGTAATATTTTTGTTAAATTTGTTCATGTTTTATACTGTAGACAACATTTTAAAGAAAGGTTAATTTAGTAATATGGTTTTATACAATTATTTGTTAATGGTGGGAATATTTACATGAAATACATTCTAAATATTGTATTAAAAAATGACATTCAACTTGTTACTAGGTTGTGTTCAAATGACAAGGTCATAAGGTCTCATATTGGAGATCCATATTTGAACCCCCCTAAGTGACATCTATGTAACTTCTACGATGAGTTGATTAAGTGGATGATGAGACTTCTAAGTTGAATATGTTGAATGGGGAGGAGTTCTCTCTTGTAACCTCCAACATCTTACATAGTACAAAGAAATAACATGTATATATACAATACTCTTCTTAAATTGTTGTAGAAATAAATAGATGAAAATAACCTAGATTATAATAATTTAAATGTGCAATTTATACATGATGTCATTTGATATATACTAGCATGTAGATAATGAGTGTGATATGGGAGCTGATTAGAAATAAAAATATATAGATTTGAACCTATCAAGTTTTAAACATGTGATCTGCATTGATTTCTAGGATATTAATCCACTTGCTATGCTATTAGAGCACATAATTTGCATTGTGTGTGAACGCTACTATTGCTACAATTAATATTCAAAGACTAGAAGATTATTTGTAGCCATGGATAATTGAAGAAGGCACATGTAATGCATCAATTATGAAATGGTTGAATTATCGCTGTCTTATATTACGTTATTTTCTTGTTCATGCTACATTGAATATGCTTTATAATATATCAAATTAGTATCATCGTATACTTTAATGTTACGCTATTGTTACATATATGGTGATTTTTTTAATAGTGTGCACTAATTTTGTTGAATGTATTGGTAAAGCATTGAACGTTGCATATGTTTAACAATCAAATACATAAGGGGTGCTTAAGAATTAGATTCAAGCATTGTAGTTTTTTAGATTGAATACTTGGTCCAAATTATATAATTTGTTCAATCAAAATGGATCATCAAATGAAAATATGTATAGAGAAAATAATTATATTTAATGAAAAAAAATTATGTCATAATTGTGAATTTAATATAATGTTGGAATTTTATTGTTTTATTATGATATTTTGTTTGGATATCATAAGAAAGTTCTTTTGAATTATATTTGAATGGTTTTATTCAGATAGTATGAGTCTTAAAGAAAAAATCACATACATATCATATATACTCGAATTCATATAAAGTTTATAAACTTCATTCAACATAGAATAATGGTTGCAAATCCAATTTGATAATGTTGGACACTCATTTCAATATTTTAGACGATCCCAACATTAAAATAAAAAAGAGCATATCAACTATATCTAAAATTGGACAATATATGATTATTAATGTGCATATATCTAGATGATGGGCATGAAATTATAGTATTGTTTTGTTTCTATTAATTTTATTAATATTTTATTAAGCAAGACAATATTATAAAAGTTAATTGAGTACATGTATATATTAAATTTTATTATACAAGACAAAATTAGATGATTGATTAAGGACTATGGAAATCAGATCTCTTTAATATTATATAACTTAATCATGTACATGTATATATTAATATTTTTTTATGTAAGACAATATCATAGAGCTTAATCAATTCCATGTATATATAACAAATTCTTCTACATAATTTAATTATAGAAAAAATATATAGTAAAATAAATTCCAACACTTGTACTGATAAATGACATGCATATCATTTACATATTAATGCATCAACTATGAATAAAATTATTTTTACAAAATGATTGAATATAAACTAAATTGAATTTAAAAGTCTTGAATAAAATATATTTTTGTTGACATAGAATAGACACATTTCATTTTTCAACCTTCAAAATATAGTTTGTATGTACTAAATGCTTGCATTCATATAATAGATCAAATATAAAAATAATAGTAATTATTTCTAATTGGATAAGGGAAAAAATGGAAATCTTAGCTCTTTTATTGTTACGAAACTAATAAGAATGCATTGGACCTTTCCCAATCAGTGTCATTGGTGTCGTCTCTAGCTAACAAAGTGGTTAATCCCAATTTTCTTCAACACAATGCATTAATGCGGGTTGTACATCATTATGATCTATGGGAGGGTTTGGCGCTGGTTGGCGGTTTATTTTCTCACCAAGATTTGCTCACAAATCATGACTGCTTCCTCCTCTATGAAAGTATCAAACGTTCACTTTGTGTGCAAGATGCCAAATTTGCGGAAAATGCTCTTCGCATCTCGGGTTGGAGGTTGGGGTTTCACATGGTGGCCCGAGTCAAATCTCGTGTAAACGCTATACTGGATATCCTTGAGTTTCCAAATTATCCATTTCCTCATGCTTGCAATGTGCTCCAGTCTTCTACCAGTGGTCATGCCTCGAGAATTCCATCAAGGGTCCCTGACCTTAACGCTCATCTTGCGGGCTTGGCGATGGGCAATGCTCCTCACTTGCTTCATGGCTCTGATGTAGTTCACATTGATTGTGACTCGCGCTACTTGGTGGATGAGCCGATGCCACTTGTTCGACTCCCGTCTCCTCTAGTAGGCCTTCCTACTCCCGACAACATATTGGATGACATGGACACTTAGTGTTTGGGTGTTTCTTTTTTGATCAAGTTTTTTGGGATATTATCTATGTCAAAACTTTAGTGTATTGAATATTTTGAATTTGGCATCTACACTTCTCTCCCAAATCAGGTCTGACCTAGATGTGTTTCAACTTGCGTATAGCATTTAACTGGAACTCCCTGGTATATGGGCTATTTTTGTAAAATGACTAAGTGCCTATTGGGCATCTTATGTAATTGCACATGTAATTATCTATCTTCGAATATATACTTGTATATAACTATGATCCCGGGGTTTCTTACTGGTTCTTCCACGGGGGATTTATTAAATCAGATTATTAATAAAATATGGTGGATACCCCACTTTTGATTAAAAAAAAAAAAGAATGCTAGTGGTATTGTATAATTACACCTTTAGACATAATAATTAACAATGAACAAATAAAATTAATTATTAAAAATTAAACAATACGAGACTAGAAGTTATCATTTAGAATCTCATTCTAAATAATACTTTAAAGATTCTAACTTGAATCTGAGAACCCAAGGTATGAGCTAAATCCTACCTAATGGACTATTAGTTTCCTCAAAAATAGCATCTCCATTATTATGATCTACAAGTGCTTTGCCATAGAGATTCTGGAGCAACTCAAATTGAAGCTTCTGCACGATAGAAGATCTCACAAGGCATAATTTCTCTCCTAGAAAGAGCCTTCTTTTAGGGCCTTCTAAATATACTTGGGAAGGTCAGACAACGGCTAGGGTATTGATCCAAAAGCTCTGAGGCATATTTGGGCTCTATAAAAAAAATTCATCCCCACCCACATGAATAATCCTCGGGATTGAAGATTTTTCTCTTGTGGGTCCTCTAAAAATGGGACGGGAAGACTTATTATCATGGTATCTTTGATCTGGAGTACTAACATCTTCCAAAGTCTTTAAGGAGATGCATCTAAAGAATTTTTCAGCCATTATTGCAGATCTTCAATGGAGTAAACCCCCAAATATTTGGTTATACTCTCAAGCTTCATGTTATACTCTCAAGCTTCATATAAGAGACAATTGATAGGCTGAGCGTGGAAAAGAATGTAAGTTATAAATTGAGCAGATAAAAGTAAGAAACGTATTTAATACAAGGAAAGAAAGAAAGAATAGACAAAATGCATAACACAATATTTATAGTGGTTTGGTAAATTTGCCTACATCCACTATTAGCACAGGGAAAACTCTTTATTAATGTTTTTTACTAATACCTGATCCATGGCATGTACACAGTCATTTATATAAACTTATACAACTATCAACTGAGAATATGAGAGAAGGTAAAAGCTCATGACTGTTGGGCTTCACATACCCAATAATCTCCCACTTGAAATCCAATTGATACAACCACGAACATTGCATTCCTACTTTTCCATTTTTATTGTTACATTATAACCATACCCTGAAAAGACTTTAATTGTGCTAAGCTATGTTCATGAACACTGGGAATTAATCTTCTCCAATTTTTGTCAGACTGAAAAAAATCTAACATCATAATACCTTGCATTATAACTTTTATAGGTGTAAACTCAATGCCCATAAATCTATTATGAGGACCGAATTCACCTCTTTGTCCCAAATTTTTTGATATATCTTTCACTAGATCAGCTTGACCTACAATGCACTCAATCTAAACACATATCACCATTTTTCCATACTTTTGGCTTTCTACAGGCTTTACCTGACCACCCATCATTCGCACCAATAATTGGAGGCCTTAATAGATACCTAGTACAAGAAATTTAGTATGCAAAGCATTATTTGATGTCCCAGTAAATAGTTGGTCTAGAGCTAGACCTGATTTACTTATTAGCCTCGCCAGCCAGAGCTCATCTCCTGTAATGATTACCTCACCATAAGATAAATCAATATCTCCTGTATGCAAGATTTTATTTTATAAGTTCTGTGCAGTCCACAACTTCCCTTGTCCAAGAGTAAGTTATATTGTGGTACTTCCCCATCCAATTCAAGAACAACCACTCTTGAGAAACTCCTACATGTATAGGAGTCTTCTCCAACTACTCTGATTGCAGCAAGAGTTGCTTCATCTTTTGAAGCCTTCCAAACACTTCTTGTGTAGAAGGACCCTCTTGGATAGATTCAAAGCCCCTCTCCCAACCCCTTCAATTTATAATTTGCTCCCTATCTTGATGCTACTACCTTGGAAAACTACCATCATTTGAGATACTAACAATACCTCTTTGTGAGATTACTTTCCCTTCAGGTAAATGGTCATTCCTAAAAGCTCCGTGTGAATAATTGTCCCACATATCAAGACCAGAATTAAAATACATCCATGGGGAATTTCTTTCTCCTCTGGATCCCAATGGAATGGATTCAGATTGAGTATGCCATTCAGAAAAATAATTGTTCCCATCATTTCCTTTAGAAAACTTGGGGCCACCATAATCAGGTGCTCCATGGAAAACTAAGGGAGGCCCACTTGGGGTAAACTTTTTAGCAGCACCCCATTCTACCTCATTGTCAAATTTCTTGTCTATGACCTTCTCTAAGAGTTGAATAGTCACTGTGTAGATAATACATTCAAATGGGGTTAAAACTAATTTGCAAAGCTGATCTATGGTAGTCTTGTCAATCCTTTCTTTTATGAATTTCATATCATCAAAACAGCTATCAAGAAACCACTGACAAAGAAATTTCACTTTTAACCTTCTTCACAACTCATGTCATCTTCCCAATCTACAAATGCAATTTCAGGTTCAACCATCCAAAATTCTACAAGATGCCTTGATGTATGAGAATTGTTAGCCCAGAATGTTGGCCCAAATGTATAACCACTACTTAAAACACATGTATAGGTTTCAACCTAGAGATGACTCGAGATAGTCAAAAGTGCCTATCATGCAAAGAAGTCACGAGAAAAATCAATTTTCCCATCTTTTTTTGCAAGTCCAGGTTTTAATTTAAATTTCTCTTCCATGTGCTTCGGCTCTTCCTTCATCGCTATTTTTATGGTAGTAGCAGGTTCATCGGCCTTAACTATTTGTTGTGGCTTCGCCACAGCCTTCTTTGGAGCCAGTGAAGTTGTGGTCTTCTTTGATAGGGGATCACGATCAAACTGAATCACAGACTCTATGCCACTATCAAACTTCTCTAGATTATTTTCATACTTCCCCACAAAATGTGGGTTATAGCCAAACTATCCTACATATTGTGGGTCATTGCTATACTATCATGAGTAAGAAATGTTTGTTTTATGATTGGGAGCATCTCCCCACTCACCGTCCTTTTTAGAAATCACAAAGGGCGTCACTCTCCACCCCTCAATCATGGGCTTTAATTTGTCCCCTACAGGTAAATTTCTAGTAGGATATTTCTCCCCTGCACTTGAATCACTGCTTTGAGGAATGGAACTCTCTATCTTCACTAACCATGAACAAAAAAAGTGATACCCAACTCCTAGGTTTGAAGGCGTGGAGAGGATCCTACAGTCAATGCTTTCCACTCTACCTCTACTTCTGCAATCTACAACAATAAGATATCAAAGACCTTATTCTCATAATTGAAGAAGGCTTTTGGATCATGTGTAGCATTGAGCCATGGGTTCTCTCCAGCCTCCTTGAGCTTTTTAATTCCTGCTCTCTTGATATCTCCAATTGTCAGGCGCCCAGAATACTCTTGTGGTTTATTTCCACCAAGGGGAAACTTCTCTATCAGCAAGACAAACATTTTCATGAGGAAGGAGTCCTTTATCAATATTTTATGTCCCTTCCCATCATGTTATTCTTCCTGAAATAGAATATGTTCAAAAAACTCCCACTCTTTCTCAAAGTTATCTTTTTGACATTCATTATACGACACAAAACCTACAACTTATGGTCCATACAAATCATTTGGTATGTGAGTAGGAAATTCTCTTCCTTCAACCTCATAATTTTTTCCTTTTGGTAATTCTCTTGAGTCTTGGCCTCAACTTCATCCTCACTTGCTTCAACATCCTCCTCTTCATCTAAATCCAAATTTTCAAGAAATTATTCAATAAAAAAACCAGCGTCATCATCTTCTTCTTGTTGGTAAGTGGTTAGCACATGTATGCACATGCACATGTATGGAATTTTTTCATTTATGGAAACACTTATCAGTGTTATGGTCACATATAGTGGATATGATGAATATGTTTGAATGCGGTTGTTGAATGGAAAAATGCCTAAGTCCACAGATTGTTTCAGTAAGCTAGTCTGACAGAAAAGCTTGGTGCGCTTACCAGAAGTCGAATTAAGGCATGCAATATTAATGGCATTCTTGTAGGACACCAATGAACACATGTGTGAGATTGAATGTGTTCATATTTATGGATAAGATAGATATGTTCAGTTGATTGGATGCAAAGAAAATAAATAGAGCATAACATGTTAGCAATCATTGAGGCCGACTAAGGATTTTAATGAAGTGTACAATTCCACTTGAATTAATATAATGTCTAGCTAGAGTAATGTTGACTAGCTTCATATTATACTCCTAACATGGTATAAATATATAAACACTTTTGTTAATGTGTGCAATAATAATAAGATGATGATGTATGGATGTTAGATGTGAATTTTGAAGACATCTAAAAGGAAAAGTAGAGATCAAGAGGAAGGATAAAAAGAGGAATTCTTCTAGGAATATTTTGTTAACTCTTTGTATTCAGGCCAGAAAATGTGTTCTAAGTGTTGTTGCACCTATTGTACACCCCTAACAGGGTTTGTTTTCCTTTAACAAGGTCGATTCCTTAATAGGGATCTTATTATATGCATCCCCTAACAGGGATCTTCCTATATTGTATTAATCAACTTCTAACAGGGCTAGATCTCCTAACAGAGTTTTGAGATTCATAGTGCAGAATATTGTGGATACCGTCCCCACCGGGTTTTTCCCTTGGTTAGGGTTTCCTTGAAAAAAAATATGGTGTTATGAGTTCTTATATGTTTATCTTTGTTGCATGGTTGTTCATTTTCTATTATATCTTTATTTTTTTCTTAAGGAAAGTGGAGAAGTTTAAGAATTCAGTAAAGTATTGTAACATTGATTCACCCTCCCCCCTCTCAGTGTTACCAAATCCTAACAATTGGTATCTAAGCATCAGACCCTTTAAGGAAAACCTTAAAACATTTGGGGAGATAAAGATGGATTTGGAATACTTGAAGAAGAATTATGAAATGGATTTGGAAGATGTGGACATTGCTAATGCGGATAGAGTGGAACTAAAGTACATGCTAAGTAAAGTAGATGACTTTATCAAAATTTTGAAGCAGCAACTTGAACATGAGAGAAAATTGAGAAATGATCTTATGGAAGCACAAATTGAAGAGTTATCAAATCAAGATCAGATTGAATAGCTTAAGTATGAAAAGGATTCCTTGAAGGATGAATTGGAAATCACAAAATTGAACCTGATGAAGGAACTTGATGTTGAAAAAGAGGTAAATGAAAAGTTGCAAAATGAACTATCAAGTACAAGGGATAGGATGCCAACTTTGGTGAGCGATCTGGGTACATTAAGACAAAGTATGACAAGGTAGAAAGATATTGCATCACCATTATTGGTGAACTTGATCAGACTAAAGGTTGCATAGAGAAACTTCATGAGAGCAGACAGAAATTAGATGAGCAAATTGATATGCAAAAGCATATTGGAGATAAGACATGAGTAGGATTTCATGACAATCCTAATCAGAGGAAAGATAGAGTTGTGGTGAATCATGACTCACCTAAGAGAATCTAAGGTTGTGATAGCAGAACCTAAGATACCTCCTTGTAAGGAAAATGAAAAGGATTGCAGCCATGGAGATCAATCAAAGAAGCAAACTAAAAAAGGTACTCCTAAGCCCAAGTTTACTAGATTTTTTTTAATTTCTACTTGCATGGACACAAGATAAGAGAATTTAGAAAACTAGATATGAGATCTAGAAGACCTACATACATATCACTTTGATGATTTCCTTAAGAAGCAAAAAGAGAAAAGCTTGAATGAGGCAAAGATGCAAAAAGGTGAATGTAGTAAAGATGTTGAGCTTAGACAACCTGAGGACAAGGAAGCAAGTAAAACAAATGATACTATTCAAGATAATGTTTTTAATGCTAGTAACTATGAGGCTAACAAGATAGTTGAAGAATTTAAGAAACCTATTGCTAGACCTAGAAAGATTGTGTGCTACAAATGAAATAAATTTGGTCATATTGCTAAGTACTATAAGTTGAAGATTGATTATAGCCAATTAAAACCTAAGAATAAGGTAACATGTTTCAAGTGTAACAATGATGAACATATAGAGAAGTATTGTAGATATACAAGACTAGTCAAGAAGTCCTTCAAGCCACTCGCAAAGGAAAAAGAGTTGAATAAATAAGATAGAGAGCTAGCATAGCTAAAAGTAGAATTTAAGAAGAAATGGGTCAAATAGAGTGAATCTGTGGAATCTAAGGTCAAGAAAGATGAAGATCAAAATGTGAGCACTCACAAGAGTCCTAAGAGTCTTTTTGAATCATTTCTAGGGTGCATTGCTTCACCATCTTCATGATGGGAAATGTATGCCTTAGGGGGAGCATGACAGATTATCATGAGTTAGATACAAAGCCCCTATATGGATGATTTAAGTTGTGCAAACTTGGAAGCATCTTAGGTATGGTGTAATGTGATCTTGGATAAGATCGCATCAATTTTGGAGATGTTTGTGAGGATTTCTACCAGTTTGAGCCAGCACTAGCTTCTTACAGCTTTATGAATAGCTTTTAGGAATTATGCCAAATTGCCTATAATGTAAATGCTATGGTCGAATTATCTACCATTTGCACGGAGATCAGATAGCATAAAAGAGTCTGGAGAAGTAGTTGGAGCTTGAAGTGTTTGTAGTTATGTTCACAAAACCCTTACACGGTTGCGTGAGCTAGGTATTTATAATTATCTCAAGAAATATTTGTCAATTGCAGTAACAGAGTAGTCAAAATGGATACATCTAAGGTTTTCAATGTGCTTGAGAGGAATGGGTATAAATTTAAGAGTCGTCCCTTCAAATCTACTGAAAAGGATCTAGAGGGTGCATTTTCACACACTCAGGTTGGTGTTCTTCATGTTGAATACATCAGGACATATGGGTATGTGCAAGATCTTGAGGGGCCAAAAAGTGGCGATGTGAAAACTATTCACTTTTCACTCGTCCAAAAGTGCATGAAAATGCTTGTTGAATTTTGAGTAGGCCTGGGTGTCAGTACACCTAGGAAAACTTGACACCAAAGCACAGGCCTAATCGGGTACCCGATAACTATGGCATAAATCCGAAACCCGTGAGCCCTTTTCCTCATTTCTTTCTGCATTTTTTCTTGCTAAAATGGCTTGATCTATCATATACCCGATATATTTTTGGGTATCTGATTTTGGCAACAACAAATTTGACTCCTAGCATATTCAGTAAGTAAATTTTTTGTTTATTTTGATTATTTTATTTAATTTTCATGCCAAATGTCATTTTTTTTGTTGAAATAGGGTTTTCTATTTATATTTGTAATACTATATGAAATTAGATTGAAATTTAGATTTATTTTTTATTTAATCAGGCATGGCTGACAACAATGAAGAAAATAACCCTCCTGCACCAAATAATGATCCCAAAAACAATCCCCCATGTCAAAACCCTCGATCTTTAGAAGATTTGATACAAGATAATTTGAAGACAATACAAGGTTTCCAAAACACATATCAAAATATACCTACATTAGGTCCCATGCTTGCCACACTAAATACAATTACTAAAAATATTGACACACTCACGTAGCAACATAATGCTGCTCTTCATTGGTGTGATGATATGCACACCCAATTTGATGACGGGCTTGACCATGATGGGATTGCAGCCCTTAATATAAGTAAGGAAGATATAGCCACCCTTTTTGTCAATCCTAAAATCAGAATACCAGTTGACCCCAAAAAGCCCAAATTATCAATAAAATGTGCACAAATGAAGCAATGCGCACAAAATTTTGGGATTGCTGGTGGATGGTTTTTGATAAACCACCCCATAGCAATTTGGAGGTCTCATTTTATTTCATAAAAAAATTGTATGTTGAGTTTGTGCTTGGTCACCATGTTGATAATTGGAGTATGAGGCCCAACATGGGCGTAGGCAGAGGAGCTCCTCAGACTAGGCCATCTGCCCAATGCAAGAAGGCCACTACCTTTGTCCCCCCCACTAATGTCGTACCCCCTCCTCGAGTGTAGCATCCTGATATCATTGTAGAGGCTGCCTCATAGACTATTAGGGCCATTCATTTACTGAGTGATCAGTTGATCATGTAAACTAGGTCAGTGTTTCCTCCTAGTGTGGATGATGTTGGCGCATCGACATCTCGTCGAAGTTTACATGTATGCAAGCCCCATATTTGCATTATATGCAAGAATATGTGCCTTGGCCTGCTTACTGATTCTGATATATATCAGTTACATGTTATTGATGAGGAGGATACAAGAGATGCAGCTGCAGAGGCTGCAACACCTCATGGAGCATCTACATCTCATGAGAGTGCTTAGGAGGTGTACACAGAGCCATTGACTCCTGTTGATACGGTAAGAGTAAACATTATAAATAAATTTGTCACATGACTTATTTAATTTAAAAATAATTTATTTATTTAGATTAGTTTTAATGATTGCATGCACTTATGTATATATATTTTTTCCATTTATGTTCAGTCGATGACACAGGAGGTGAGACAGGTGGATGAGTCCACACTTTCGGCCATTTCATTTGGCCTTGATGACTATATGGTATATTATAAATTATGTACCCATTAGTTATTTTTTATATCATTTGGTGTACATGCTTGAATCTCTATCAATTAGAGCAATAAAATTCATACATTTACTTATATATTGTCATCTAATTGTGTTCTTGCAGGCTACAGCCGATGTCAGTGGGGGGCACGAGGGGGTTCCTTCATCAGGTGTCGACAAAGGAAAGGTAGTTAATTGTTTAAGATTAATTATGCATGGACATGTATGCCACTTGTGTGTAGTAATAAATATTTTACTTACACTTTATTGTATAGGGTGTGGCTATTGATGATGTCCCGACAGCAGTTCAACAGCGTAGGGTTATAGGCATCTCGATTCGGAGTGATAGCCCGATTGTACATAGACTTTTACATATTGTTATTTGTATTTTGTAACCAGGGTTGCTATGATGAAGTACATTTATATATAATTAACAATCTTTTTACTTTCATAGGTTACTTTGAGTGTGAGGGAGGGCCCACGAGAATCTTTCGTATCTTTGTTGACCCAGCCCACTATTCCAGAGGAGGGATCACCAAATGTAAGTTTTAATTTTAGTTCAATCAATTTGTAATTTTATTATGCTATCATCTTATTTTGTAGATTTATTACTCTATGTTGCACCACTCTACTAATCTCATTATTGCAAATATATATTTATAGGTCACATTTGGTATTGTTGGCATGGTCCCTTCGCTACCCAGGACTTATGCTAGGACACCTGATCATGGTAGGTGACCGAGAGACTAGGTACATATATTTGTATTCAGTTATAATTTTAATTAAATTAGTGTTTGAATTATGAACTATATATATATATATACAAATCATATAAAGTAAGCAATCTAACTTGGGTTTGAACTCATTTTCTATGCAGGATCAATCAGAGCCCAACACTTCTTCAAAGAGGCTACATTTTGATGATCTCCCTACGGCATAGGATGTAGTTTTAGTTTTTTGGTCATTTAGAGATGCCACTTGGCACATTTTGAGATGGCATACATGCCACATTGTACACCTTAAAACATTGATTTTGTAGACATTTTGAAATGGCATGTGCCATATTTGTATATGGAGATACTTTTGATACATTTGATACTTTGTATATATAGAACATGTTCATTTATATGTTATATTTGTGTCATCTTTTGTATATACATATTTATTATTTATGTTTATGGAATTGAATGGTGAAGTTATATCTTGACTATGATTATCATTATGATTTAAATTATATCTTGTTGAAGTTACATTTATTTTTTTTTACTCTGGAATACCCTGTTCATGGAGCTTATTATGTTTGAGGTTTAACTTCTATAGATTTCCTATGTTCTTATGTTTCATACCATTATATATACTCACTTGACCCACTTAGTACTACATTGTTTTAATACTATGTATATACTCACTGTGTATATAACTTGTCATATTGGGGTCACTTGAGCCATGGAAGATTGTTGCCCAATCACACTTAGTGCACCTTGGGGTCACTTGGATCGAGCATGGTCATGAGCATTCCAGTGACTCCATGGGTGAAATGAGGTTGTCACTGGTGTTTACTTGGCCAACTGGAGCTGATGGAGTAGACAGTTCGATACAATGTTAGATGGTTTGAAAGATACGCTGCTGAGCCACTTTCAACTAACACTCACTGCAAGTTTTGGCATCGACTAAGATCATCTTGCCAAATAAAAATGAAGTTGAATCTCCCAAAATTGAGAGAGGTTATTATAGACCTCAGAAACATGATCCTGTAGCCCCTAATGGTGTGTTGATACCTCTCTTGAGCTCTAAGATACGAGCCATGGAAGATCGCTGCCCAATCATGCTTAGTGCACCTTGGGGTCACTTGGGTCGAGCATGGTCACAAGTGTTCCGGTGAGTCTGTGGGTGGAGTGGGGTTGTCACTGGTGTTTACCCAGCCAATTGGAGCTGATGGAGTAGACAGTTCAATGCCAGGTCAGATGGTTTGAAAGATATGTTGCTAAGCCGCTTTTAACTGACCCTCACTGCAAGTTTTGGCATCGACTGAGATCACCTTGCCAAATGAAAATGAAGTCGAACCACCCAAAACTAAGAGAGGTTATAGTAGACCTCGGAAACATGATCTTGTAGCACTTGACAGTTTTTCAATACCTCTCACGAGCTCTGAGATACGAGCCTTGGAAGATCACTGCCCAATCATGCTTAGTGCACCTTGGGGTCACTTGGGTTGAGCGTGGTCGCCAGTGTTCCCGTGACTCTGTGGGTGGAACAAAGTTGTCACTAGTGTTTACCTAGCCAACCAGAGCCAATGGAGTATATGGTTCGATGCCAAGTTGGACGGTTTGAAAGATACATTGCTGAGCCGCTTTCAACTGACCCTCACTGCAAGTTTTGGCATCGACTGAGATTGCCTTGCCAAATGTAAATGAAGTTGAATCACCCAAAATTGAGAGAGGTTATTGTAGACCTTAGAAATATGATCTTGTAGCACTTGATAGTTTGTCAATACCTCTCACGAGCTCTGAGATACGAGCCATAGAAGATCACTGCCCAATCATTCTTAGTGCACCTTGGGGTCACTTGGGTCGAGCCTTCCCGTGACTCCGTGGGCAGAACGGGGTTGTCACTAGCATTTACTCAGCCAACTAGAGCCAATGGAGTAGACAGTTCGATGCCAAGTTGGAAGATTTGAAACATACGTTGTTGAGCCGCTTTCAACTGACCCTCACTACAAGTTTTGGCATCGACTGAGATTGCCCTACCAAATGCAAACGATGTCAAATCGCCAAAAACCAAGAGAGGTTATTGTAGATCTCAGAAACATGATCCCATAGCCCCTAACATTTTTTTGATACCTCTCACAAGCTCTAAGATATGAGCCCTGGAAGATCGCTGCCCAATCGTGCTTAGTGCACCTTGGGGTCACTTGGGTCGAGCATGGTCATGAGCATTCCCGTGACTCCGTGGCCAGAACGGGGTTGTCACTAGCATACCCAGCCAACCAGAGCTGATGGAGTAGATGGTTCAATGCCAGGTTGGATGGTTTGAAACATACGTTGCTGAGCCACTTTCAACTGACCCTCACTGCAAGTTTTGGCATCGACTGAGATCACCTTGCCAAATGCAAACAAAATCAAATCACCCAAAACTGAGAGAGGTTATTGTAGACCTTAGAAACATGATCTCATAGAACCTAATATTTTTTCAATACCTCTCACGAGGTCTGAGATACGATCCATGAAAGATCACTGCCCAATCATGCTTAGTGCACCTTGGAGTCACTTGGATCGAGCGTGGTCACGAGCATTCCAGTGACTCCATCGGCGGAATGGGGTTGTCACTGACATTTACCCAGCCAAATGGAGCTGATGGAGTAGATGGTTTGATGCCAGGTCAGACGGTTTGAAACATATGTTGCTAAGCCGCTTTCAACTGACCCTCACTGCAAGTTTTGGCATCGACTGAGATCGCCTTTCCAAATGGAAATGAAATTGAATCACCCAAAATTGAGAGAGGTTATCGTAGACCTCAGAAACATGATATCGTAGCACCTAACAATTTTTTGATACCTCTCACGAGGTCTAAGATATGAGCCATGGAAGATAGCTGCCCAATCATGCTTAGTGCACCTTGGGGGCACTTGGGTCGAGTGTGGTTGTGAGCATTCCGGTGACTCCGTGGGAGGAATGGGGTTGTCACTAGCATTTACCTAGCCAACCAAAGCTGATGGAGTAGGTGGTTCGATGCTAGGTCAAATGGTTTGAAAGATACACTACTGAGCTGCTTTCAACTGACCCTCACTGCAAGTTTTGGCATCGAGTGAGATCGCCTTGCCAAATGCAAATGAAGTTGAATCACCCAAAACTGAGAGAGGTTATTGTAGACCTCAAAAACATGATCTTGTAGCACTTGATAGTTTTTTGATACCTCTCATGAGGTCTGAGATATGAGCCACTAAATATCACTTCCCAATCATGCTTAGTGCACCTTGGGGTCACTTGGGTCCAGCATGGTCGCAAGCATTCCCGTGACTCCATGGGTAGAATGAGGTTTTCACTGGTGTTTACCCAGCCAATTGAAGCTGATGGAGTAGATGGTTTGATGCTAGGTCAGATGATTTGAAAGATATGTTGCTGAGCCACTTTCAACTAACCCTCACTACAAGTTTTGGCATCGACTGAGATCGTCTTGCCAAATGTAAACAAAGTCGAATCACCCAAAACTGAGACAAGTTATTGTAGGCCTTGGAAACATGATCCTATAGCACTTGATAGTTTGTTGATACCTCTCACGAGCTCTGAGATACGAGCCACAGAAGATCACTGCCCAATCGTGCTTAGTGCACCTTGGGGTCACTTGGGTCGAGCATGGTCGTGAACATTCTCGTGACTCCATGGGTAGAACCGTGTTGTCACTAGTGTTTACCCAGCCAACCGGAGCTGATGGAATAGACAGTTTGATACTAGGTCAGATGGTTTGAAAGATATGCTACTGAGTCACTTTCAACTGACCCTCACTAAAGGTTTTGGCATTGACTGAGATTGCCCTGCCAAATGCAAATGAAGTCAAATTGCCCAAAATTGAGAGAGGTTATTGTAGACCATAGAAACACAATCCTATAGCCACTAACGATTTGTTGATACCTCTCACGAGCTCTAAGATATGAGCCCTGGGAGATCACTTCCCAATCGTGCTTAGTGCACCTTAGGGTCACTTGGGTCAAGCGTTCCCATGGCTCTATGGGTGGAATGGGGTTGTCACTGGTGTTTACCTAGCCAACCGGAGCCAATGGAGTAGACAATTCGATGCCAGGTCAGACGGTTTGAAAGATACATTGTTGAGCCGCTTTCAACTGACTGTTAGTGATATGTTTGAAATTTGAACTATGAAACTAATCATGATTAAGCTTGTGAAATTTGAACTGTGAAGCTTATTATGTTTGAGGTTTAACTTTTATAGATTGTTTGAAATTATAAACAACAATCAAACATGTAAGAATTCAAACCATGTAAATGACATAAGTAAATGACATGTAAGATCCATTCTTGGCACTATTGGCCACCCATACATGATTTTGGTCATAAGTCCTTATCAAGAGTTTTAGGACATTTAACTTTTAAATCAAATTGATTGTTACAAATTGCCATTATAGGCTCCAAAAGATCTCAATTAACCATTAAGGATCCTTTTGTCCTTCTATCTCTGATTGGATCCATGGTGACCGTAGGCATCTTCATAGGTGCTCCTGCACAAGTTACAATCCACGTACAAAACCAAGTTTATTGACTCAAAATACAATCTAAGAAAGGTGAAATTAATGTATTGAAATTAAGCTTAACGAACTTAGAAAATAATGCACTAAGTTAACTTATTACCTAGTCAAGGGTTCCTGAAGGGTCATCTCTTTGCTTCAAGGTCTCCAATAGTGCTTCATGATCAGTAGTACTAATAGTCCAAAGTTCTTTTGTCTTTGGTCTTCCTTGATGCTTTGACAACTTGACATTTATTGCTATAACAAGGTGTGAATACATGAGAATAGTTTTGTGCTTCTCATAGTCTTCAAATGAGAGAATTCCATTCTTTCTAATCATGTATGTTTGTAGCCATGTTCCCACAACAACAACTGAACCAGTAGGATATGTGAACCCATCACCATCTATCATCAATTGTACAAGTTTATGTTTACCTTGTACACAATGTGCTAACCAATAATCTGACCTCTCATCATTCCCCTGCGGTGCAACCAATGCAAAAACATTTCCTGGCTTCAGAAGATCTGAAAGATGGTCATAGTCAACTGAAGCGTCCATGTCATCATTTCTTATAGAGAGTATCAAAGATAAAGGAGTTAGATACTATGGAACCCATGTATCCACCGACTCACTTGACTCGCAATGATCCCAATCATACTAAAAACTCATGGGGCAAAAACAAGTCAACTCTCGTGTCCAAATGGTCCATGTACTACTATTGGAGCTTTGAAATGAATGTATTTTTGAAGAGTCTTTCACTGTTTGACAATCCAATATATCTCCTATAGTTCCCTCCTCAACCAACCAAAATAATCTATGCACTATAGAATCAAGAGTCCCCCCCTATGACAATGCTAAAGTACACCAATCAACAATAGAATGAGCATCAAGAAGTACAACACCTGAAATCCTCAATTGCTCCTTAACTAGAGCTCTCTTCACACACGCACCTACTCCATCATGCTCCCCTTTCCCATGCCCTGACTCAAAAAAACTCCAAATATGAAGTACACCTCTCACCACATGCATTCTACACAACCAATAAAACATTCTGGCATTCTTAAATTGACCGGTGCAATTATCCGACCAAATGAGATGCCTATCCATAGCAATACCATTTTCCTGCAAGAAGTCAAAATAGTTCTGGAAATAATGTTGAACAAACTCATGAGAGTGAGACCTGTCGTCACTCATATAAAAATGGTACTCTCTAATTATCTTTCACTCATCTTTTGTTCTATCAGGGGAATGTCTATATGTGATGTGTACAAAAATAGCAACCTGAATAGAATTGTAATATTGAGCTTGAGTCTCATTTTGGGGCTGCAATGTATAGTTCTCCGCAAAGTCTACAACGGATATAATAGTTCCAATGGGGAAAGTGTCCTTACATGTCCTGAATTGTTGATCCAACCATTGAGACCTGTGACTATGCCTTGCATACTTGTAAAAAATATTTGTCTTGAAATCTGAGATAAAATCAGCAACATTGTATTCTTTTGCAACTAACTCACATCTAGAGCCTTCACCACCACTCTTCAATGTATATTTCACCATTTTATATACCTTCTTTTGGACGAGTGTCTTTCCAAAATTGTGTTCCAAACCCTCATGAAAACATGTTCTAAACTTGGACAAGCCACCACATTCTGAGCACTTGGCATTTAAGCAATCTTTTTTATAAAATAAACAACCATCATCTCTATGACATAAAAATTGATCTAGCAAGTCTCTGGATGATTTGGGAAGACCACTTGCACCACAATCCTCTAGCATTTCATTAGTATGCAAAGTAGAATGAATGAGCCGTAATAATTCATGATGCATTGAAAGCTCAACATGATATTTGCAACAACATGTAATCCAAATCTTAAGGGGTACACAATAAAATGGCTTCACGGATTCAAAAGACCTTTGTGATATTTTCAATGTTGGATGTGTCTCACAAAATTTTTTGTACAACATTGTTGGACTTACCTCCACATAATGTTTAGGATGTGGAGTGCGGTCTTGACTGCCAACTCTCAACTTCAAGACATCCTTCACATTTGGTGACACTCTTGAGTTAGCATCCCAAAATTGTTGAATTTCATCCTTGACAACATCTATTAGCTTCTTATCGAAACCTGGAAGTCTCCCACCATAAGCCCATGTATCAATTTGAAGTGGATCATCAAGTCTTTCTCTTCTTGCAAGTTCTCTACCCAAAGTTTTACGGTCTATATTGAAGTCAACACAAGTTTGTCTCATCAAATGAGCCTTTCTCAACTGATGACTTACTAAGAAGGTTGTAATAATGCTCCGAGCAACTCTCTTGTCTTTTTCTCTGCTAGTCTTCCCAATGCTATTGAGAGCATTAAAAAGATTCTTCACAACAATGGCATTTCTCTCCATTTTCTTGTTCACACGAATCTTCAATTTCACAAGCACAGGTCTCATCTTTTGCATCTTTAACAACTGCACAAAAATTTGACATTGCTCAACCAATGTCTTGTTTCCAAAAAATTGATCATAAAGTCGTGAAGCCCACAACCTAATGGTTCTGTGTGACCTCTTTCCTTCCCAATTATTCATAATGTTCTCCTCAATTTCAATTAACCATTTAGGTCTTCCTGAAAGCCCCGAAATTGAAGTTTGATTATCTTTATTGCAAGGGACTTCATTTCGCATATAATTTGGAGATGTGTAATGTTCATGTGGTTCTTGTGCAACATTTTCATTCCCCAAATCTACATTTTCAATCTCCATCTATACATTTTCAAATTCAACATCCTCTTCACTTACAACTACATTTACGAGGTCCAATTGATTTATGTTTAACATACCTTCTCTCCTTCTTCGGTGATTTTCCTTATCTTTTTCCCTATATGCTTGAATTTCTTCATCCGTCAGCTTCCACTTGCGTTTAGCCTTTCGACGACTGCTGCTTCCCATGGTGAGACCACAAGTCCACAAAAATCAAACAATGGGCCACAAATCACATTTTTTTTCTGCAACGCGTGAAAAAAGTATAAAATCTCATGCTTGTCTAGTCTATGGGGACAGGGAATATTTTGGTCAAATATTACCTGTCCAAAATCAGGTATCCGATTCCATATCGGGTACGTGATATTCCCAGGCAGATGAAAAAAAGGGCGGGAGCAAATGAAAAAAATTGAACTTTTACATATATTAATGTATATAATATATATATATATAAAAGAGGCATCTGATATATATAATGTATATATTATATATATACTAATGTATTATAATATACTAATGTATTATATGTACTAATGTATTATATACTAATGTATATAATAAATATATACTAATGTATATAATATATATATATAATACATATACTAATGTATACTAATATATTATATATAATATTACCTTTTAGCGATTATTTTTCTCTCATTTTTCCTGTATGATGCTTTTGTATATGAATTGTGAACATTCTCAGGGAAACTATCTGAGGAAGATACAATAGTCGATCTATGTCCTTTGGATCAAAAAGATGATCTGTAAAACGTAACCTAAAAATTTAGTTCTGCTAACAAAAATGCTAATCATGTAGCAAGGTACAGAAGCTCAGGAAAGGTGTAACAAATTAATATGCAAATATTTTTGTCCCTAATAGAATTTTTTGCATTTATTATGATATTGATCCGATTTGATGCACCTTCACTATTTCATCGATCCCTTCCCTTACATTTCACTTGGTTTGCTCATTTTTCACATTGAAACACTCAAGTGTGTCTTAAGGGGTCCTAAGACCCCTTCGGACACACTTGAGCATTCAAATATGTCAAAAGGGGTCATGGGGAATCCCTATAGGTCCTAGTATGCCTTATAACATGTTAGGACCCCTAAGAATTCTCCATGACCCCTTTTGACACATTGGAATGTTCAAGTGTGTCTTAGGTCCCGTAGGGAGTCCCCATGACCCCTTTTTACACATTTGAATGCTCAAGTGTGTCCGAAGGGGTCCTAAGACCCCTTAAGACACACTTGAGCATTCCACTATGTCAAAAGGGGTCATGGGGACTTCTTAGGGGTCCTAACATGTGATAAGACGTATTAAGACCCGTAGGGAGTCCCCATGACCCCTTTTGACACATTTGAAAACTCAAGTCTGTCTGAATCCATCCTAAGACCCCTCAAGAAACACTTGAGTGTTCCAATGTGTCCAAAGGGGTCATGGGGACTTCCTAGGGGTCCTAACATGTGATAAGGTGTATTAGGACACGTAGGGAGTCCCCATGACCCCTTTTTACATATTTGAATTCTCAAGTGTGTCTAAAGGGGTCCTAAGACCCCTTCAGACACACTTGAGCATTCTAATGTGTCCAAAGGGGTCATGAGGACTTCCTAGGGGTCCTAACGCATGATAAGGTGTATTAGGACCCATAGGGAGTCCCCATGAACTCTTTTTACATATTTGAATGCTCAAGTGTCTCCAAAGTGGTCCTAAGACCCCTTAAGACACACTTCAGCATTCTAATATCTCAAAAGGGGTCATGGGGACTTCTTAGGGGTCCTAACATGTGACAAGCCATACTAGGACCACTAGGGAGTCCCCATGACCCCTTTTGACATATTTGAACACTCAAGTGTGTCCGAAGGGGTCCTAAGACCCCTTAAGACACACTTGAGCATTCTAATGTGTCAAAAGGGGTGATGGGGACTTCCTAGGGGTCCTAACACATGATAAAGCATACTAGGACCCCTAGGGAGTCCCCATGACCCCTTTTTCCACATTAGAATGCTCAAGTGTGTCCGAAGGGGTCTTAGGACTCCTTAAAACACACTTGAGCATTCCAATGTATCCAAAGGGGTCATGGGGACTTTCTAGGGGTCCTAACGTGTGATAAGGCATATTAGGACCTGTAGGGAGTCCCAATGACCCCTTTTTACACATTTGAATGCTCAAGTGTGTTTGAAGGGGTCCTAAGACCCCTTAAGAAATACTTGAGTGTTCCAATGTGTCCAAAGGGGTCATGAGGACTTCCTAGGGGTCCTAACACATGATAAGGCATACTAGGACCCCTAGGGAGTCCCCTTGACCCCCTTTGACACATTGGAACACTCAAGTGTGTTTGAAGGGGTCCTAGGACCCCTTAAGACATAGTTGAGCATTCCAATGTGTCAAAAGGGGTCATGAGGACTTCCTAGGGGTCCTAACACATGATAAAGTGTACTAGCACCCTTAGGGAGTCCCCATGACCCCTTTTGACACATTAGAATAAACAAGTGTATCTGAGGGGTCCTAAGACCCCCTAAGACATAGTTGAGCATTCCAATGTGTCAAAAGGGGTCATGGGAACTTCCTAGGGGTCCTAACACGTGATAAGGTATACTAGGACCCGTAGGGATTTCCCATGACCCCTTTTTACACATTTGAATACTCAAGTGTGTCTGAAGGGGTCCTAGGACCCCTTAAGACACACTTGAGTGTTCTAATGTGTCAAAAGGAGTCATGGGGACTTCCTAGGGGTGCTAAATCCTAATAAGGCATACTAGGACCCCTAGGGAGTCCCCATGACCCCTTTTGACACATTTGACATCTCAAGTGTGTCTTAAGGGGTTAGGAACCCTAGAAAGTCCCCATGACCTCTTTGGACACATTGGAATGCTAAAGTGTATCTTAAGGGGTCCTAGGACCCCTTAAGACACAGTTAAGCATTCAAATGTCTCAAAAGGTGTCATGGGGTCTTCATAGGGGTCCTAACACATGATAAGGCATACTAGGAACTGTAGGGAGTCCCCATGACCCCTTTTGACATATTTTAATGCTCAAGTGTCTCTGAAGGGGTCCTAAGACTCTTAGAGTAGTCTTATGTTAACTAATAATTAATTCATTTAATTATTAGTTTATCATACTCTAGGCTTAAGTTTCTCTTAGGCGCTTTATAATTCTTTAGGGTTTTAGCCTTTAGGGTTTCGTGTTTCCTTTTATAAGGATTCACTTCTTTCATTTCAATAAGGAGATTGTATTATTTTCATCATTGTTAATAGAAGCTTATTTATGGTAACATGGTTTTGCAGTCTCTGGCCTATTGGCCGCCATAGCTTTCTGTCTCTTTTTGCTTCTTCTTTGTGACAGTCTTGCATGCAGGTGTTCTTGGGAAGATTTGCGTTTGTCAAATCTAACATGGTATCAGAGCCATCTTGCTGCTCGCTGTTCGTGTTTTGTTGAAGTGTTTCAGAAGCAGGAGGTTTTCAAGGGTTTCAGGAGTTTTTTTTGTGGATCTGGGGGGAGCCAAAATTTGGCTCACCTTGGGCAAAAATGGACACCACCATTGTGTCCGGAAGGCCCAAGAACCCCTAAATCCATATAAAACTTGTCCATTTTGGACACAGTGGCTAGGCACCTATGCATTTCGGTGAGATGGATCATCTACTATATAGACACTCATTCATTCCTTTTTTGGAGGTCACCTCTTCGATTGATCAGCTCTTCAGACACTTGTCTTCTCTACCTGGTCATGCACTTCAGTGGGGGTTCCAGCAGTATCTTCTGACAGAGTTTTCAGACATGCTTCAGAGGAGTTTCTTGCTCTCTTCTTGTTCCTTTCTCTGGGACTTCTTTTGCTTTATGTTTGGGTACCTGATCAGGCCTAGTTGTCGGGACCCATCTTTCCTGCTTTCTGCAGTAGTTTAGCTTTTTTTGCTTCTCCCTAAGTTACACTAAAGGGGGGGTGTTAGAGTAGTCTTATGTTAGCTAATAATTAATTCATTTAATTATTAGTTTATCATACTGTAGGCTTAAGTTTCTCTTAGGCGCTTTATAATTCTTTAGGGTTTTAGCCTTTAGGGTTTCGTGTTTCCTTTTATAAGGATTCACTTCTTTCATTTCAATAAGGAGATTGTATTATTTTCATCATTGTTAATAGAAGCTTATTTCTGGTAACATGGTTTTGCAGTCTCTGGCCTATTGGCCGCCATAGCTTTTTGTCTCTTTTTGCTTCTTCTTTGTGACAGTCTTGCATGCAGGTGTTCTTGGGAAGATTTTCGTTTGTCACATACTAATCTCCCAAGAACACCTGCATGCATAACCCTGTCACATGGAAGAAGCAAAGCACAGAAGCAAGAAAAATCATGGAGGCCAAAAAGCCAGAGACATCTTATGGACATGCAAAGAGCAATCTCTATTATGATCCAATAAGTCAATTGTCTAAAAAAAATGTACAAAGGGTTCAACCATATAGGTGAACAATAAAACCCTAAAGCTATAAAGCAAAAAATTAAAGCTAGGTTGCACATTATAATTAATAAATATATTAATTATAATGCACCTAAAAGATAGCTTAAGTAAATAGAGTAATAAATGACTTAATTAATTAAACCAAAGTGATTTAATTAATAAGCATAAAGTATGATTACTCTAACACCCCCCCTTAAGCGTAGCTCAAGAGGGAAGCTAACCTAGCACAGCTATGAAAGCAGAAAATGGGTCCCGGCAACAAGGCCTGATCAGGTACCCAGTACAAGAAAATAAACTAGATGAAGGAAACAAAGCCTCCAATCTAGGGAATGTCCCAAAGAAAGGAACAAGAAAGAGCATGAAGCATCTCCGAAGCATGAAGCTGCAAACACTGTCAGAAGAAACTGCTGGAACCCCCACTGAAGTGCATGACCAGGTAGAGAAGACAAAGTTTGAAGAGCTGATCAATCAAAGAGGTGACCTCCAAAATAGGAATGAATGAGTGTCTATATAGTAGATGAACCATCTCACCGAAATGCATAGGTGCCTAGCCACTGTATCCGCCTAGTACATAGGAACAAAAACTGAATACGTAGATCACTCAACCGAACCAAGGAAGCAATAGAGCCAACAGGTGAACCCCCCCATAATGCTGAACTGGGAGAGGTGACAGGAACACTGAAATGCGATGCCAGAAACAACTGCAGAAGAAGAACCAGGAACACCAACAGTGCAACAGAAGCACACACACAGGATAAAGGGCGGTGTCATAGACACAGTCTACATGGGCTAATGTCATGGAAGGTACGCTCACTTGACAAGAGTGGATGCGCCTATAGTGGCAAATACATCAGAATCCCCCCATGGCACTTTATAACTGAGTGCGAATAATAAAACTGAACCAGGTGAAAAAAATCCCAGAAAAGCAGAAGAGGCACTTTATCTCAGTGCGTTTACAGAAAAAAGAATGCAACAGAAAGAGCATGCAAGCTCAGAAGTCAGAAAGAAGAGTGCACGAAGAAACCAGAAGAAGAGATCCCCGGACCTGTAGAACCAAGCACACCACCAGAGGGCATAAACTGCATAACTCGGAGGAGTGAAAACCTAGAGCAGAATCTGGAAGAAATACCTCTGCCACTGAATAGTACACAGAAACAGCTTTCCGACGATATCTCGTTTGCCGAAAAAGGAGTCCGGATGAGCCAGATATGACTCCCGGAAGGCAAAAAAAGACATCAGACTTCAACAGCAAAAAACACTATTGAAACGGCAGAACCCAAAACCCTAACCTCCATCATCGGAAAGAGCTCGGAAAGAGCTTTCCGACGATATAAAGAAGTCAGAAAAAGACCCCCGTATGCTCCCTGTAGAGCGAAAAAGGCCCAGGTACCCCCAAAAAGGCCAAAAAAGAGCCCCAGGGGCTAAAAAAAATAGGCCCCCGGGCGCATGGCGCGCTTCGGGGGCTGGGCCGCAGCCCCTCGTCGGTCATATGACCGCGCGGCTGGGAAATGAGCCCGCGGGGGCTGAAACGGGCCGCCACCGGCGGCGGGGGCCAGCGGAGCGGCGGGGGCCAGCGGAGCGGCGGTGGGCCGGGCCGGCGGAGCGGCGGTGGGCCGGGCCGGCGGAGCAGAGGGCGCGGGCGGTGGCGTTGTTCGCTGTTCGAGTTTTATTGAAGCACAGAGGGTTTCAGAAGTTTTTTTTGTGGATCTGGGGGGGAGCCGAAATTTGGCTCACCTTGGGCAAAAACGGACACCACCACTGTGTCCGGAAGGCCCAAGAACCCCTAAATCCATATAAAACTTGTCCATTTTGGACACAGTGGCATCTGAGGCAAAAAATTTTTGCATACCAGGGCCGTACGGCCTTGGCACGCACTCCGAGGCGGGTACACGGCGATTTTTTTTTAAAAAAAATTATATTTGGGGCCGCCGCCCAGCGGCCACCCCCGCGCCGCCCCGCAGCCACCGCAGCCGCGGCCACCGCCCGAGCGGCCACCGCAGCCGCGGCCCCCTCCGCTGCAGCGCCTCCCTGCGGCCTCCGCCGCCCTCGGCCCCACCGCCCGCGCCCTCTGCTCCGCTCCGACGGCCTCCTCCCGGCTCCGCCGCCTCCCGGCTCCTCTGCGGCCTCCCCTCGGCTCCGCCAGCGCCCCCGCGCCCCCGCTCCGCTGGCCCCCGCCGCCGGTGGCGGCCCATTTCAGCCCCCGCGGGCTCCTTTCATAACAGTGCGGTCATATGACCGACCAGGGGCTGCGGCCCAGCCCCCGGAGCGCGCCATGCGCCCGGGGGCCCTTTTTTTTAGCCCTTGGGGCTCTTTTTTGGCCTTTTTGGGGGTACCTGGGCCTTTTTCGCTCTACAGGGAGCATACGGGGGTCTTTTTCTGACTTCCATATATCGTCGGAAAGCTCTTTCCGAGATCTTTCCGATGATGGAGGTTAGGGTTTTGGGTTCTGCCGTTTCAACAGTGTTTTTTCCTGTTTAAGTCTGATGTCTCTTTTTGCCTTCCGGGAGTCATATCTGGCTCATCCGGACTCCTTTTTCGGCAAACGACATATCGTCGGAAAGCTGTTTCTGTGTACTATTCAGTGGCAGAGGTATTTCTTCCAGATTCTACTCCAGGTTTTCACTCCTCCGAGTTATGCAGTTTATGCCCTCTGGTGGTGTGCTTGGTTCTACAGGTCCGGGGATCTCTTCTTCTGGTTTCTTAGTGCACTCTTCTTTCTGACTTCTGAGCTTGCATACTCTTTCTGATGTATCTTTGTTCTGTAAACGCACTGAGATAAAGTGCCCTCTTCTGCATTTCTGGGATCTTTTTCACCTGGTTCAGTTTTAGTATTCGCACTCAGTTATAAAGTGCCATGGGGGGATTCTGATGCATTTGCCACTATAGGCGCATCCACTCTTGTCAAGTGAGCGTACCTTCCACCACATTAGCCCATGTAGACTGTATCTATGACACCGCCCTTTATCCTGTGTGTGTACTTCTGTTGCACTGTTGGTGTTCCTGGTTCTTCTTCTGCAGCTGTTTCTGGTACTGCATTTCAGTGTTCCTGTCACCTCTCCCAGTTCATCATTATGGGGGGGTTCACCTGTTGGTTCTATTGCTTCCTGGTTCGATTGATCAGCTCTTCAGACACTTGTCTTCTCTACCTGGTCATGCACTTCAGTGGGGGTTCCAGCAGTATCTTCTGACAGAGTTTTCAGACATGCTTCAAAGGAGTTTCTTGCTCTCTTCTTGTTCCTTTCTCTGGGACATCTTTTGCTTTATGTTTGGGTACCTGATCAGGCCTAGTTGTCGGGACCCATCTTTCCTCTTTCTGCAGTAGTTTAGCTTTTTTTGCTTCTCCCTAAGTTACACTTAAGGGGGGGTGTTAGAGTAGTCTTATGTTAGCTAATAATTAAATTATTTAATTATTAGTTTATCATACTCTAGGCTTAAGTTTCACTTAGGCGCTTTATAATTCTTTAGGGTTTTAGCCTTTAGGGTTTCGTGTTTCCTTTTTAAGGATTCACTTCTTTCATTTCATTAAAGAGATTGTTAATAGAAGCTTATTTCTGGCAACATGGTTTTGCAGTCTCTGGCCTATTGGCCGCCATAGCTTTCTGTCTCTTTTTGCTTCTTCTTTGTGATAGTCTTGCATGCAGGTGTTCTTGGGATGATTTGCGTTTGTCAAATCTGACCCCTTAAGAAACACTTGAGCATTCCAATGTGTCAAAAGGGGTCATGGGGACTTCCTTAGGGTCCTAACATGTGATAAGGCATACTAGGACACGTAGGGAGTCCCCATGACCCCTTTTGACACATTTGAATGCTCAAGTGTGTCAAAAGGGGTCCTAGGACCCCTTAAGATAAACTTCAGAGTTCAAATGTGTCAAAAATGGTCATGGGAACTCCCTATGGCTCCTAACATGTGATAAGGCATACTAGGACCTCTAGGGAGTCCACATGACCCCTTTTGAAATATTAGAATGCTCAAGTGTGTCCGAAGCAGTCCTAGGACCCCTTAAGATACACTTGAGCATTCCAATGTCTCATAAGGGGTCATGGGGACTTCCTAGGGGTGCTAACACGTGATAAGGCATACTAGGACCCCTAGGGAGTCCCAATGTCCCCTTTAGACACATTTGAGTGCTCATGTGTGTCCGAATGGGTCCTAGTACCCTTTAAGACACACTTGAGCATTCCAATGTGTTGAAAGGGGTCATGGGGACTTCCTAGGGGTCCTAACATGTGATAACACATACTAAGACCCCTAGGGAGTCCCCATGACCCCTTTTGACACATTTGTACACTCAAGTGTGTCTGAACAGGTCCTAGGACCCCTTAAGACACACTTGAGCATTCCAATGTGTCAAAAGAGGTCATCGGGACTTCCTAGGGGTCCTAACGCATGATAAGGCTTACTAGGAGCCCTAGAGAGTCCCCATGACCCCTTTTGACACATTGGAATACTCAAGTGTGTCCACAGGGGTCGTAGGACCCCTCAAAACATAGTTGAGTATTCCAATGTGTCAAAAGGGGTCATGGGGACTTCCTAGGGGTCCTAACACAAGATAAGTCCTACTAGGACCTATAGGGAGTCCCCATGACCCCTTTTTACACATTTGAACACTCAAGTGTGTCAGAAGGGTTCCTAGGACCCCTTAAGGAACACTTGAGTGTTCCAATGTGTCAAAAGGGTTCATGGGGACTTCCTAGGGGTCCTAACATGTGATAAAGTGTACTAGGACCCCTAGGTAGTCCCCATGACCCCTTTTGACACATTTCAATGCTCAAGTGTGTCCAAACAGCTCCTAGGACCCCTTAAGACAAACTTGAGTGTTCCAATGTGTCAAAAGAGGTTATGGGGACTTCCTATGGGTCCTAATGCATGATAAGGCATACTAGGACCCCTAAGGAGTCCCCATGACCACTTTTGACACATTTGAACACTCAAGTGTGTCTAAAGGGGTCCTAGTACCCCTTAAGACACACTTGAGTGTTCCAATGTGTCAAAAGGGGTCATGGGGACTTCCTAGGCGTACGAATGTGTGATAAGGCATACTAGGACCCCTAGGGAGTCCCCATGACCCCTTTTGACAAATTAGAATGGTCAAGTGTGTTCGAAGGAGTCCTAACACCCTTTAAGACACAATTGAGCATTCCAATGTGTCCAAAGGGGTCATGGGGACTTCCTAGGGGTCCTAACACGTGATAAGGCATACTAGGACCCCTAGGGAGTCCTGATGACCCCTTTTGCACATTTGAACACTCAAGTATGTTCGAAAGGTTCCTAAGACCCCTTAAGACACAATTGAGTGTTCCAATGTGTCCAAAGGGGTCATGGGGACTTTCTACAGATCCTAACACGTGATAATGCGTACTAGGATCCCTAGGGAGTCCCCATGACCCCTTTTCACACAATTGAATGCTCAAGTGTGTCTTAAGGGGCTAGCACCCCTTGAAAGTCCCCATGACCTATTTTGACACATTGGAATGCTCAAGTGTGCCTTAAGGGGTCCTAGGACCCCTTAAGACACACTTAAGTATTCAAATGCATCAAAAGGGGTCATGGGGACTTCTCAGAGGTCTTAACGCATGATAAGGTGTACTAGGACCCCTAGAGAGTCCCCATGACCCCTTTTTACACATTTCAACACTCAAGTGTTTTTGAAGGGGTCCTAACACCCCCTAAGACACACTTGAGTGTTCAAATGTATCAAAAGGGGTCATGGCAACTTCCAAGGGGTCCTAACGCATGATAAGGTGTACTAGGATCCATAGGGAGTCCCCATGACCCCTTATGACACATTTGAACACTCAAGTGTGTCTGAAGTGGTCCTAAGACCCCTTAAGATAGACTTGAGCATTCAAATGTGACAAAAGGGGTCATGGGGACTCCCTAGGCGTCCTAACATGTGATAAGGTGTAATAGGACCCCTAGGGAGTCCACATGACCCCTTTTGACACATTGGAATGTGCAAGTGTGTCTTAAGGGGTCCTAGGACCCCTTCAGACACACTTGCGCATTCCAATGTGTCAAAAGGGGTCATGGGGATTTTCTAGGGGTCCTAACGCATAATAAGGTGTATTAGGACCCCTAGGGAGTCCCCATGACCCCTTTTGACACATTTGAACACTCAAGTGTGTCCGAAGGGGAACAAGGATCCCTTAAGACACACTTGAGCATTCCAATGTCTCAATAGGGGTCATGGGGTCTTCCTGGGGGTCCTAACACATGATAAGGCATACTAGGACCCCTAAGGAGTCCCCATAACCCCTTTTGACACATTTGACACTCAAGTGTGTCTGAAGGCATCCTAGGAGCACTTAAGACACAATTGAGCATTCCAATGTGTCAAAAGGTATCATTGGGACTTCCTAGGGGTCCTAACTCATGATAAGGCATACTAGGACCCCTAGGGTGTCCCCATCACCACTTTTGACACATCAGAACACTCAAGTGTGTTCGAAGGGGTCCTCAAACCCCTTAAGACATAGTTGAGCATTCCAATGTGTCAAAAGTGGTCATGGGGACTTCCTAGGGGTCCTAACATGTAATAAGGCATACTAGGACTTGTAGGGATTTCCCATGACCCTTTTTTACACATTTGAATGCTCAAGTGTGTCTGAAGGGGTCCTAGGACCCCTTAAGACACACTTGAGCATTGAAATGTGTCAAAAGGGGTCATTGGGACTTCCTAGGGGTCCTAACATGTGATAAGGCATAATAGGGCCCCTAGAGATTCCCCATGATCCCTTTTGACACATTTGAATGCTCAAGTCTTTTCAAACGGGTCTGAGGACCCCTTAACACACTTGAGTGTTCCAATGTGTCAAAAAGGGTTATGAGGACTTTCTAGGGGTTCTAATGCATGATAACGCATATTCAGACACTTAGGGAGTCCCCATGACCCCTCTTTATATGTTTGAATGCTAAAGTATGTGAGAAGGGGTCCTACATCCCCTTAAAACACACTTGAGCATTCCAATGTGTCAAAAGCAGTCATGGGGACTTACTAGGGGTCCTAACATGTGATAAGGCATATTAGGACCCCTAAGGAGCCCCCATGACCCCTTTTGACACATTTAAATGCTAAAGTGTGTCCAAAGGGTTCCTAGGACCCCTTAAGACACACTTGAGCATTCCAATGTGTCAAAAGGGGTCATAGTTACTTTCTAGGGGTCCTATCCCGTGATAAGGGGTACTAGGACCCCTATGGAGTCCTCATGACCCCTTTTGACACATTTCAATGCTCAAGTTTGTTCGAAGGTGTCTTAAGACCCCTTAAGACACAATTGAGCATTCCAATGTGTCCAAAGGGGTCATGGGGAATTCCTAGGTGTCCTATAATGTGATAAGGCATACTAGGACCCCTTGGGAGTTCCCATAATCTCTTTTGACACATTTGAACACTCAAGTGTGTCTGAAGGGGTCCTAAGACCCCTTAAGACACAATTGAGTGTTCCAATGTGTCGAAAAAGGTCATGGGGACTTCCTAAGGGTCATAATGCGTGATAAGGCATACTAGGACCCCTAGGGAGTCCCCATGACCCCTTTTGACACATTTCAATGCTCAAGTGTATTTGAAGGGATCCTAAGACCCCTTAGGACACACTTTAGCTTTTAAATATGTCAAAAGGGGTCATGGGGACTTCCAAGGGGTCCTAACACATGATAAAGTGTACTAGGACCCGTAGGGAGTACCAATGACCCCTTTTGACACATTTGAATGCTCAAGTCTGTCTGAAGGGGTCCTAGGATTACTTTTGACACACTTGAGCATTCAAATGTGTCAAAAGGGGTCATGGGGACTCCCTACGGGTGCTAACACATAATAAGGCATACTAGGACCCCTAGGGAGTCCACATGAACCCTTTTGACACATTGGAATGCTCGAGTGTGTCTGAAGGGGTCCTAGGACCCCTTAAGACACACTTGAGCAATCCAATGTGTCAAAAGGGGTCATGGGGACTTCCTAGGTGTCCTAACGCATGATAAGGCATACTAGGACCCCTAGGGAGTCCCCATGATCCTTTTTGACACATTTGAATGTGAAAGTGTGTCCAAAGGAGTCCTAGGACCCCTTAAGACACACTTTAGCCTTACAAAGTGTCAAAAGGGGTCATGGGGACTTCCTAGGGGTCCTAACACGTGATAAGGCATGCTACGACCCCTAGGGAGTCCCCATAACCCCTTTTGAGACATTTGAATGCTCAAGTGTCTCTGAAGGGATCCTAGGACCCCTTAAGACACACTTGAGTGTTCCAATGTGTCAAAAGGGGTCATTGGGACTTCCTAGGTGTCCTAACTCATGATAAGGCATACTAGGATCCCTAGGGATTCCCCATGACCGCTTATGACACATTGGAACACTCAAGTGTGTTCGAAGGGGTCCTAGGACCCCTTAAGACATAGTTGAGTGATTCAATGTGTCAAAAGTGTTCATGGGGACTTCTTAGGGGTTCTAACATGTGATAAGGCGTACTAGGACCCGTAGGGATTTCTCATGACCAATTTTTACACATTTGAATGCTCAAGTGTGTCCGAAGGGGTCCTAGGACCCCTTAAGACACACTTGAGCTCTCAAATGCATCAAAATGGGTCATGGGGAGTTCCTAGGGGTCCTAACATGTGATAAGGCATACTAGGACCCCTAAAGAGTCCCCATGATCTTTTTTGACATATTTGAATGCTCAAGTATTTTCGAAGGGGTTTGAGGACCCCTTAAGACACACTTGAGGGTTTCAATGTGTCAAAAGCAATTATGGGGACTTCCTAGGGGCCCTAATGCATGATAAGGCATATTCAAACCCGTAGGGAGTCCCCATGACCACTTTTTACACATTTGAATGCTCAAGTGTGTCCGAAGGGGTCCTAACTCCCCTTAAAACATGCTTGATTGTTCTAATGTGTCAAAAGGGGTCATGGGGAATTAGTAGGGGTCCTAACATGTGATAAGGCATACTACAACCCCTAAGGAGTCCCCATGACCCCTTTTGAAACATTTGAATGCTCAAGTGTGTCTGAAGGGGTCCAAGGACCCCTTAAGAGACACTTTAGCATTCCAATGTATCAAAAGGGGTCATGGGGACTTCCTAGGGGTCCTAACATGTGATAAGGGGTACTAGGACCCCTAGGGAGTCCCCATGACCCCTTTTGACACATTTTAATGCTCAAGTGTGTCTGAAGGGGTCTTAAGACCCCTTAAGACACAATTGAGTGTTCCAATGTGTCCAAAGAGGTCATGGGGACTTCCTGGGGTTACTAATGCGTGATAAGGCATACTGGAACCCCTAGGAAGTCCCCATGACCCCTTTTGACACATTTGAACACTCAAGTGTGTCTGAAGGGTTCCTAAGACCCCTTTAGACACAATTGAGCATTCCAATGTGTCCAAAAGGGTTGTGGGGACTTCCTAGAGGTCCTAACATGTGATAAGGCGTACTAGGACCCCTAGGGAGTCCCCATGACCCCTTTTGATTCATTTGAATCCTTAAGTGTGTCTTAAAGATTTAGGACCCCTAGAAATTCCCCATAACCTCTTTGGACACATTGGAATGCTCAAATGTGTCTTAAGGGGTCCTAGGACCCCTTAAGACACACTTGAGCATTCAAATGTATGAAAATGGGTCATGGGGACTTCCTAGGGGTACTAATGCATGATAACACATACTAGGACCCCTAGGGAGTCCCCATGACCCCTTTTGATACTTTTCAACACTAAAGTGTGTCTAAAGGGGTCCTAAGACCCCTTAAGACACACTTGAGTGTTCTAATGTGTCAAAAGGGGTCATGGGGACTTCCTAGGGGTTATAACACGTGATAAGGCATACTAGAACCCGTAAGGATTCCCCATGACCCCTTTTGACACATTTGAATGCTCAGGTGTGTCTGAAGGGGTCCTAGGACCCCTTAAGACACACTTGAGCATTCCAATGTGTCAAAAGGGGTCATGGGGACTCCCTAGGGGTCCTAATGCATGATCAGGTGTACTAGGACCCTTAGGGAGTTGACATGACCCCTTCTGACACATTGGAATGCTCAAGTGTGTCTGAAGGGATCCTAGGAATCCTTAAGACACACTTGAGCATTCCAATATGTCAAAAGGGTTCATGGGGACTCCCTAGGGGTCCTAAGGCTTGATAACGTGTACTAGGAACCCTAGGGAGTCCCAATGACCCCTTTTGACAAATTTGAATGCTCAAGTGTGTCCAAAGGGGTCCTAAGACCCCTTAAGACACATTTGAGCATTCTAATGTGTCAAAAGGGGTTATGGGGACTTCTTAGGGGTCCTAACATGTGATAAGGCATACTAGGACCCCTATGGAGTCCCCATGACCCCTTTTGAAACATTTGAATACTCAAGTGTGTCCGAAGGGGTCCTAGGACCCCTTAAGACACACTTGAGCATTCCAATGTGTCAAAAGTGGTCATCAGGACTTCTTAGGGGTCCTAACACATGATAAGGCATACTAGGACCCCTAGGGAGTCCCCATGACCCCTTTTGACACATTGGAAAGCTCAAGTATGTCTGAAGAGGTCCTAGGACCCCTTAAGACATAGTTGAGCATTCTAATGTGTCAAAAGGGGTCATGGGGACTTCCTAGGGGTCCTAACACATGATAACACATACTAGGACCCGTAGGGAGTCCCAATGACCTCTTTTGACACATTTGAATGCTCTAGTGTGTTCGAAGGGGTCCTAGGACCCCTTAAAACACACTTGAGCTTTCCAATGTGTCAAAAGAGGTCATGGGGACTTCTTAGGGGTCCTAACATGTGATAAGGCTTATTAGGACCCATAGGGAGTCCCCATGACCCTATTTTACACATGTGAATGCTCAAGTGTGTCCGAAGGGGTCCTAACACCCCTTAAAACACACTTGAGCACTCTAATGTGTCAAAAGGGATCATCGGGACTTTCTAGGGGTCCTAATGCATGATAAGGTGTACTATGACCCATAACAAGTCCCCATGACCCTTTTTGACATATTTGAATACTCAAGTGTGTCGAAAGGGGTCCTAGGACCCCTTAAGACACACTTGAGTGTTCTAATGTGTCAAAAGGGATCATGGGGACTTCTTAGGGGTCCTAATGCATGATAAGGCCTACTAGGACCCCTAGGGAGTCCCCATGACCCCTTTTGACACATTTGAACTCTCAAGTGTGTCTGAAAGGTTCCTAAGACCCCTTAAGACACAATTGAGCATTCCAATGTGTCCAAAGGGGTCATGGGACTTGCTAGGAGTCCTAACATGTGATAAGGTGTATTAGGAACCGTAGGGAGTCCCCATGACCCCTTTTTACACATTTGAATGCTCAAGTGTGTCCGAAGGGGTCATAAGACCCCTTAAGACACACTTGAGTATTCAAATGTGTCTTAAGGGGTCATGGGGACTTCCTAGGGTTCCTGTCACATGATAAGGTGTATTAGGACCTGTAGGGAGTCCCCATGACCCCTTTTTACACATTTGAATTCTCATGTCTGTCTGAAGGGGTCCTAAGACACCTTAAGACACACTTGAGCATTCCAATATTTCAAAAGGGATCATGGGGACTTCGTAGGGGTCCTAACACATGATAAGGCATACTAGGACCCCTAGGGAATCCCCATGACTCCTTTTGACACATTTGAACACTCAAGTGAGTCTGAAGGGGTCCTAAGACCCCTTAAGACACACTTGAGCATTCTAATGTGTCAAAAGGGGTCATGGGACTTTCTAGGGGTCCTAACACATTATAAAGCATACTAGGACCCCTAGGGAGTCCCCATGACCCCTTTTGACACATTTGAACACTCAAGTGTGTTCGAAGGGGTCCTAGGACCCCTTAAGACACACTTGAGCATTCCAATGTGTCAAAAGGGGTCATTCCAGATTCTTTGATGCTTCTAGTGAATCCAAATTTAGTTCTTATAAAGATGAGATGTTAGTGAATGACTTCTTGCTAATAATACTCTTCCACCAGATCCAGATTTGAATCTTTTTGTGGATCTACAGGCTCAATCATGAGCCCACAAGATTGGCCAAGAGAAAAATGTGATTTTATATCAATTGATTACAAAATGTATAATTGAGGATAAAATATTGCAACGATCATGAAGAAAATTGGCTATGGAAAATCTAGTTATGAATTCTGTTAAGAATGAAACTATTAAGGAATTGCATAAATCACAAACCATGAAAATAACCTTCTGAAACAAAGAACATTCAAGCTATAGAATTTATTAACTCTAAATTTAAATGTCTTATCAGCATTCATGGTAGAGATTTCATTAACATCCATGGAAGAAATTTCATTAACTTCAGACAAAATAATCTTAAAAAAATCATTAACTTTAGCAGAAATCATTTAAGATGGACAAAAATAAAATCATATTACTCAGAAATGGCAGAGAAAGAAAATGAGATAAACCAAATTTATCAAATTCTTGCAATCTGTAGCTTCTCTCCAAGTGCAAAATGACAATCCATGGAGCCAAAATGATGGTGAAAATTAAATTCTTCGAGTGATTCATTCAGAAACGCGCACAATACTGTAACGCATGATGATTTATAGATAATTTATGATGGACTATGTTGTGAAAAAGCCCACAATCCCTGCCATATCTAAGAGTACTAATGAGAAGCTATGGAGAAATTTTGAGATAAAGGCAGTGTCAACATTCAAGCGGCAAGACATTCTTCATAATATAGGGGTGGCGCCATCGGAATGCTCAACTATGTTTTAAGGGGTCCTAGGACCCCTGCGGACACACTTGAGCATTCCAATGTGTCAAAAGGGGTCATGGGGACTCCCTAGGGGTCCTAGTAAGCCTTATCATGCGTTACGACCCCTAGGAAGTCCTGATGACCCCTTTTGACACATTGGAATGCTTAAGTGTCTTAATGGGTACTAGGACACCTTCGAACACACTTGAGCATTCAAATATGTCAAAAGGGGTCATGGGGACTCCCTAAGAGTCGTAGTATGCCTTATCACATGTTAGGACCCCTAGGGAGTCCCAATGTTCCCTTTTGACACATTTGAACACTCAAGTGTGTCCGAAGGGGTCCTAGGAACCTTTAAGACACACTTGAGCATTCCAATGTGTCAAAAGGGGTCATGGGGACTTCTAAGGGGTCCTAACATGTGATAAGGCATACTAAGACCCCTAGGGAGTCCCCCTTTTGACACATTTGAATGCTAAAGTGTGTCTGAAGAGGTCCTAGGACTCCCTAAGACACATTTGAGCATTCTAATGTGTCAAAATGGGTCATCAGAACTTCCTAGGGGTCCTAACGCATGATAAGGCTTATTAGGACCCCTAGGGACTCCCCATGACCACTTTTTACACATTTGAATACTCAAGTGTGTCTGACAGGGTCCTAGGACCCCTTAAGAAACACTCGAGTCTTCCAATTTTTCAAAAGGGGTCATGGGGACTTCCTAGGGATCCTAACGCGTGATAAAGTGTACTAGGACCCCTAGGTAGTCCCCATGACCCCTTTTGACACATTTAAACACTCAAGTGTGTTTGAAGGGGTCCTAGGACCCATTAAGATGCACTTGAGTGTTCCAATTTGTTAAAAGAGGTTATGGGGACTGCCTAGGGGTCCTAACACGTGATAAGACATACTAGGCCCCCTAAGAAGTCCTCATGACCCCTTTTGACACATTTGCATGCTCAAGTGTGTCTGAAGGGGTCCTAGGACCCCTTAAGACACACTTGAGCTTTCCAATTCTCAAAAGGGGTCATGGGGACTTCCTAGGGGTCCTAACGTGTGATAAGGCGTACTAGGACCCCAAGGGAGTCCCCATGACCCCTTTTGACAAATTGGAATGCTAAAGTCTATCCGAAGGGGTCCTAAGACCCCTTAAGACATAATTGAGCATTCCAATGTGTCCAAAGGGGTCATGGGGACTTATTAGGGGTCCTAATGCGTGATAAGGCATACTAGGACCCCTAGGAAGTCTCCATGACCCCTTTTGCACATTTGAACACTCAAGTGTGTTCGAAGGGTTCCTAAGACCCCTTAAGACATAATTGAGCATTCCAATGTGTCCAAAGGGGTCATGGGGAATTCCTAGGGGTCCTAACATGTGATAATGCATACTAGGACCCCTAAGGATTCCCCATGACCCCTTTTGATACAATTGAATGCTCAAGTGTGTCTTAAGGGGTTAGGACCCATAGAAATTCTCCATGACACATTTGGACACATTGGAATGCTTAAGTGTGCCTTAAGGGGTCCTAGGACCCCTCAAGACACACTTAAGCATTCAAATGTGTCAAAAGGGGTCATGGGGACTTCTTAGGGGTCCTAACACATGATAAGGTGTACTAGGAACCCTAGGGAGTCCTCGTGACCCTTTTTGACACATTTCAATGCTCAAGTGTGTCTAAAGGGGTCCTAAGATCCCTTAAGACACACTTGATCATTAAAATGTGTCAAAAGGGGTCATGGGGACTTCCAAGGGGTCCTAACACATGATAAGGTGTACTAAAACCCATAGGGAGTCCCCATGACCACTTTTGACACATTTCAACACTCAAGTGTGTCTAAAGGGGTCCTAGGACCCCTTAAGATAGACTTGAGCATTCAAATGTGTCAAAAGGGGTCATGGGGACTCCCTAGGGGTCCTAACGCATGATAAGGTGTACTAGGACCCCTAGGGAGTCCACATGACCCCTTTTGACAAATTGGAATGCTTGAGTGTGTTTGAAGGGGTCCTAGGACCCCATAAGACACAATTGAGCATTCCAATATGTCAAAATGGGTCATGGGGACTTTCTAGGGGTCCTAACACATGATAAGGCATATTAAGACACCTAGGGAGTCCCCATGACCCCTTTTGAAACATTTGAATGCTCAAGTGTGTCCGATGGGGTCCTAGGACCCCTTAAGAAATACTTGAGTATTTCAATGTGTCGAAAGGGGTCATGGGTACTTCCTAGGGGTCCTAACACGTGATGAGGCATACTAGGACCCCTAGGGAGTCCCCATAACCCCTTTTGACACATTTGAATACTCAAGTGTCTCCGAAGGGGTCCTAGGACCCCTTAAGACACACTTGAGCATTCCAATGTGTCAAAAGGGGTTATTGGGATGTCCTAGGGGTCCTAACTCATGATATTGCATACTAGGACCCCTAAGGAGTCCCCATGACCACTTTTGACACATTGGAACACTCAAGTGTGTTCGAAGGGGTCCTAGGACCACTTAAGACATAGTTGAGAATTCCAATGTGTCAAAAGGGGTCATGGGGACTTCCTAGGGGTCCTAACGTGTCATAAGGTGTACTAGGAACCATAGGGATTCCCCATGACCCCTTTTTACACATTTGAATACTCAAGTGTGTTCGAAGGGGTCCTAGGACCCCTTAAGACACACTTGAGTGTTCAAATGTGTCAAAAGTGGTCATGGGGACTTCCTAGTGGTCCCAACATGTGATAAGGCATACTAGGACCCCCAAGGAGTCCCCATGACCCCTTTTGAAATATTTGAATGCTTAAGTGTTTTCGAAGGGGTCCTAGGACTCCTTAAGACACACTTGAGCATTCTAATGTGCCAAAAGGGGTTATGGAGACTTCCTAGGGGTCCTAATGCATGATAAGGCATATTCGGACCCGTAGGGAGTCCCCATGACCCCTTTTTACACATTTGAATGCTCAAGTTTGTCCAAAGGAGTCTTAAGTCCCCTTTAAACACACTTGAGCATTCCAATGTGTCAAAAGGTGTCATGGGGACTTACTAGGGGTCCTAACGTGTGATAATGCATAATAGGACCCCTAGGAAGTCCCCATGACCCCTTTTGACACATTGGAATGCTCAAGTGTGTCTTAATGGGTCCTAGGACCCCTTAAGACACACTTGAGCATTCCAATGTGTTAAAAGGGGTCATGGGGACTTCCTAGGGGTCCTAACGCATGATAAGGGGTACTAGGACCCCTAGGGAGTCCCCATGACCCCTTTTAACATATTTCAATGCTCAAGTTAGTTCGAAGGGGTCTTAAGACCCCTTAATACACAATTGAACATTCCAATGTGTCCAAAGGGATCATGGGGACTTCCAAGGGGTCCTAACGCATGATAAGGTGTACTAGGACCCCTACAGAGTCCCCATAACCACTTTTGACACATTTGAACACTCAAGTGTGTCCGAAGGGGTCCTAATACCCCTTAAGACACAATTGAGTGGTCCAATGTGTCCAAAAGGTTTCTGGGGACTTCCTAGGGTTCCTAACGTGTGATAAGGTGTACTAGAACCTCTAGGGAGTCCCCATGACCCCTTTTGACATATTTGAATGTTCAAGTGTGTCTTAACGGGTTAGGACCCCTAGAAAGTCCCCATGACCCCTTTGGATGCATTGGAATGCTCAAGTGTGTCTTAAGGGGTCCTGGGACCCCTTAAGACACACTTGAGCATTCAAATGTGTCAAAAGGGGTCATGGGGACTTCCTATGGGTCCTAACACATGATAAGGCATACTAGGACTTGTAGGGAGTCCCCATGACCCCTTAAGATACACTAGAGTGTTCTAATATGTGAAAAGGGGTCATGGGGACTTCCTAGAGGTCCTAACATGTGATAGGGTGTTCTAGGACCCGTAGGGAGTCCCCATGACCCCTTTTGACACATTTGAACACTCAAGTGTGTCTAAAAGCATCCTAGGACCCCTTAAGACACACTTGAGTATTCCAATGTGTCAAAAGGGGTCATGGGGACACCCTAGGGGTCCTAATGCATGATCAAGTGTACTAGGACCTCTAGGGAGTCCACATTACCCCTTTTGACACATTGGAATGCTCAAGTGTGTCTGAAGGGATCCTAGGACCACTTAAGACACACTTGAGCATTCCAATGTGTCAAAATGGTTCATCGAGACTCCCTAGGTGCCCTAACGCCTAATAAGGTGTACTAGGACCCCTAATTAGTCCCCATGACCCCTTTTGACACATTTGAATGCTCAAGTGTGTCCGAAGGGGTCCTAGGACCCCTTAGGACACAATTGAGCATTCCAATATGTCAAAACTAGTCTTCGGGTCTTCTTAGGGGTCCTAACGCATGATAAGGCATACTAGGACCACTAGGGAGTCCCATGACCCCTTTTGACACATTGGAATGCTCAAGTGTGTCCGAGGGAGTCCTAGGACCCCTTAAGACATAGTTGAGCATTCCAATGTGTCAAAAGGGGTCATGGGGACTTCCTAGGGGTCCTAACATGTGATAAGGCATACTACAACCCATAGGGAGTCCCCATGACCCCTTTTACACATTTGAATGCTCAAGTGTTTCCGAACGGGTCCTAGGACCCCTTCAAACACACTTGAGCATGCCAATGTGTTGAAAGGGGTCATTGGGACTTCCTAGGGGTTCTAATACATGATAAGATGTACTAGGACCCCTAGGTAGTCCCCATGACCCCTTTTGACATATTTGAATGCTCAGGTGTGTTTGAAGGGGTACTAGGACCTCTTAAGACACACTTGAGCTTTCCAATGTGTCAAAAGGGGGCATGGGGACTTCCTAGGGGTCCTAATGCATGATAAGGCTTCCTAGGACCCGTAGGAATTCCCCATGACCCCTTTTTACACATTTGAATGCTCAAGTGTGTCCGAAGGGGTCCTAGGACCCCTTAAGACACACTTGAGCTTTCCAATGTGTCAAAAGGGGTCATGGGGAATTCCTATGGGTCCTAATGTGTGATAAGGCTTATTAGGACCCGTAGGGATTCCCCATTACCCCTTTTTACACATTTGAATGCTCAAGTGTGTCTGAAAGGGTCCTAAGACCCCTTAAGACACACTTCAGCATTCCAATGTGTCAGAAGGGGTCATGGGGACTTTCTAGGGATCTTAACATGTGATAAGGCATACTAGGACCCTTAAGGAGTCCCCATTACCCTTTTTGACATATTTGAATGCTCAAATGTGTCTAAAGGGGTCCTAGGACCCCTTAAGACACACTTGAGCATTCCAATGTGTCAAAAGGGGTCATGGGGACTTCTTAGGGGTCCTAAGGTGTGATAAGGCCTACTAGGACCCCTAGGGAGTCTCCATGACCCCTTTTGACACATTTGAATGCTCAAGTGTGTCCAAAGGGGTCTGAAGATCCCTTAAGACACAATTGAGCATTCTTATGTGTCCAAAAGGTTCATAGGTTCTTTGTAGGAGTCCTAACAAGTGATAAGGCATATTAGGACCCGTAGGGAGTCCCCATGACCCCTTTTTACACATTTCAATGCTTAAGTGTGTTCAAAGGGGTCCTAAGACCCCTTAAGACACACTTGAGCATTCCAATGTGTCCAAAGGGGTCATGGGGACTTCCTAGGTTTCCTAACGCATGATAAGGCATTTTAGGACCTGTAGGGAGTCCCCATGACCCCTTTTTACATATTTGAATTCTCAAGTGTGTCTGAAGGGGTCCTAAAACCCCTTAAGACACATTTTAGTGTTCCAATGTGTCAAAAGGGGTCATGGGGACTTCCTAGGGGTCCTAATGCGTGATAAGGAGTACTAGGACCCCTAGGGAGTCCACATGACCCCTTTTGACACATTTGAACACTCAAGTGTGTCTGAAGGGGTCCTACGACCCGTTAAGGCACACTTGAGTGTTCCAATGTGTCAAAAGGGGTCATGAGACTTCCTAGGGGTCCTAACACATGATAAGGTGTACTAGGACCCCTAGGGAATCCCCATGACCCATTTTGACATATTTGAATGCTCAAGTGTGTCCGAAGGGGTCCTAGGACCCCTTAAGACACACTTGAGGATTCCAATGTTTCAAAAGGGGTCAGTCCAGATTCTTTAATGCTTCTAGTGAATCCAAATTTAGTTCTTATAAAGATGAGATGTTAGTGAATGACTTCTTGCTAATACTACTCTTGCACCAGATCTAGATTTGAATCTTTTTGTGGATCTACAGGCTCAATCACGAGCCCATGGGATTGGCCAAGAGAAAAATGTGATTGTATATCAACTGATTACAAAATGTTCAGTTGAGGAGAAAATATTGCAAGGATCATGAAGAAAATTGGCTATGGAAAATCGAGTTATGAATTCTGTTAAGAATGAAACTATTAAGGAATTGCATGAATCACAAACCATGAAAATAACCTTCTGAAATAAATAACATTCAAGCTATAGAATTTATTAACTCTAAATTTAAATGTCTTATCAACATTCATGGAAGAGATTTCATTAGCATCCATGGAAGGAATTTCATTAACTTCAGATAAAATCATCTAAAAAAATTCATTAACTTCAGGAGAAATCATTTAAGACGGACAAAAAGAAAATCGTATTACTCAGAAATGGTAGAGAAAGAAAATGAGATAAACCAAATTTATCAAATTCTTGTAGTCCGTAGCTTCTCTCTGATTGCAAAATGACAATCCATGGAGCCAAAATTATGGTAAAAATTAAATTCTTCGAGTAAGTCATTCAGAAACGCGTAGAATAATGTAACACATGATGATTTATAGAGAATTTATGATGGACTATGCTATGCAAAAGCCCACAATCCCTTCCATATCTCAGAGTACTAATGAGAAGCAATGGTGAAATTTTGAGATACAGGTGGCATCAGCATTGAAGTGGCAAGAAATTCTTCATAATATTGGGGTGGCGCCATCGAAACGGCAAGGCTTTCCTTATAATGTCGCACTACCGCTGATCTCTTCTTTAAATTTATTAATGTGGTCAGTTCTATGGCACTTGCATAATTTCTAGTACAGCTACTCATTTTACCAAACCCTTCCCCACTCTCCATAATCTTTGATCGGTTCAAAGATCCATCTGGTTGTTCTTGTTTAACCTCCCAATGACTCTATTGAGTTGTCAGATTATCAACAGGCGTGGTACAATTGTCCAGTGACCAAAATCTATTTTGAGAACCTTTGCAATTTAGCATTCCGATTGAAAAAGCAGGGAAAGATACCATTTCATAGCCACAAGTAGTGGAAACAGAGTGATTCTCTTGCCCTCTACTTCTGTAATCCACCTCCAGTGAACTATTCTTCAAAGCCTCCATTTCTACGTAGCTAGGGTTTACAACACCTGTAAAAGGCACAACTATGCCCCTGTAGGTACTCATGCTCATGCTTAAAATCATATTATTTTCATGCATTCCCTAACATTTAATACAAAGATTTAGCCAGCCACCTTTAAAGACCTAGAAGAAATGAAAAATAAAAATTAGGCCAAAAATACATACCGCATTTCTGTATGTAGTACCGTCAGCTTCAACAATCCAGTCGCCTTCCTCTGCTAAGGCACAAAGAACTTCATTAATGTCTACTCTAGGAGAAAGATTATAATTTCCATATTTTTGCAAGCCCTAAAAAAAATTTGTCATTTTCACTCTCCGCCTCTGCTCTCTCAATTTAGTCATCTCCCTCTCCACTGCACTTAGCTTAGCCATCCTTACCTACTCTTTAATAGAGATTCTCCAAAAAAATTATACAAAGACATCCTATAGGAAAAAATGAAAAGTTTCCCAGAGAATATCCATAATTCGTATACAAAAGCATCATATAGGAAAAATGACAAAAAATTAATAGCTAAAAGGTAAAATTTATCATTAATGTCGGTAGTACCAAGGTCATACCCACTGTTAAATCCTGGCCTATGAGGTGCATGTATGCAAATTAGATGTCTAACAACTAGAAATGATAAATTAACTATTAAAGCCAATGAATCTATCTAATGCAAACACAATGAAGAATGCAAAGTAACTATGAAATGATGAAACTAATTTAATTACCTTCACCTACCATGCAACTTGTCTCCATTGTCCTCCTAGCTTTGATTTCTTGAAGATGTTGAGCTCTCAGATTTCAAAAATGAAGCCTTCTCCCAAGATGCTACCAAAGTGTGGAGATTGAATGAAATTGAGTGCACAATAGCTTATGCAAACTAATGGATGAAATGCAAATGAAATGGTGATTGCTATGGAATGCTTGATTTCTTGGATGCTTGGATGCTTGAATGCTTGGATGCTTGTTATCAAAAATACCTATTAGCTCTCAAATGGGAAATGAGGCTCCTTTTATAGAGTTTTGGAGGATCTAGGCCTAGGTGGCACAATCCTACGGTTGAGAATGAAAGGTGGAAGATCCTAGGGCTAGGATTGACTTGGTTGAAGGAGTTGAGAGAAAGGGGGATGTAGTTGGAATGTGAGAGGAAGAATAGGGATGATGTTCCTCTCACATTGACATGGAGGAGAAGAAGGTGGAAGAGAAAGACACATGTCAAGTGTCTCACAAAGACCAAAGAGAGAAAGGGGGAGAGACATTTTCCTCATGAGGACTCTTTGTACAAGTGTCCCATGAGTCACCTTTGACCCTTAGATGTGGCTTGAGAAGCCCCTTAGGAATAGGGAATGTCTTTTGACTTGGTTGTTGAGAGGGCATGTGGTCATGAGACCAAGTCCTATGAGGCCACATAGCCCTTAAGAATAGGACATGTGTGGGTGAGGATAAATATGAATAAATAATTAATAATAATTATTTATTTTAGCCAAGGTGATGTGTCAGGTGACTAGGTGGATGAAGTGAATTAGAAGACTTAGTCATATTTAGGTGATTGTGTATTTAATTAAATCACTTTAATAGACTATTTAGAAGACTTAGGATATAGAATTAGACTATAGTGAATTTATTAAATAAATTGAATAATTTATTTAATAAATAGAGGAATAATTATTAAGTAAATAATAAATATTTAATTAATTTATCAAGTCAATAGTAATTAAATAATAAATATTTAATTAATTAATGAAGCCATTTTTAGGTGTATACAGTGCAAAAGGAGCAAAGAAAGTAAAATGAAAGGGAAGTATGGATCAAATAGCGATGGTGCATCAAATCGGATCAATATCATAATAAATGCAGAAAATACTATTACGGACAAAAATATTTGCATATTAATGGGAAAGAGTGGGAAGAGCTTCTTGGACCCATGATAGACATTATAGATAAGGAGGAAGAGCTAGGAAGGGGAAAGAAGCAAAGGAAAGAAGTAAGATATGCGTGTGAGCCTATGTCAAATGATGATGATGAGTACTCACCATCTGGTAGTAGCTCAAGTAGTGATAGAAGCTCTTCAGTACACATGTACACTGACGCAAAAAATTCAGATAGAGAAGTAACAAGTGTTTTGGAATTATCCACAGAGAAATGTGAAATAAAGCCTCAAATTGGTTCATTAGCAGGCAAAGAATTTGGTCATGCACTTCATTCTAGCACCACAAATATTTCTATTAGAAATGCCTATTCATCAATGGCCTTGAATTTATAGGACTTGGGAAACCAGGTTACTCATGTTGGGCAATATCCCTCAAATGTAAGTTCATTGCCACCTTTGGCAAGGCAGTCTCACTCCTCATTTTACAAAAAAGGGCAGCCATCTATGGTCCAAGGTTTTAATTCAGCTGACAAATGGAGAGCTTCTCAAAGTACTGATCTCTTTCATAGAGAAGTTCTTGATTCATCTCAAGGTTCTCGTTTAGGTGACCAACTCCTTCGAGGTCCACAAATAGACCCATTGATTTCCCAAATTGGTAAAAGGGTAGATGCAATTTTTGAATAAGTGTCCCAATTGAAGAGAAATGGAAATTCCAGTGAGCATAAAGTTATTGTAGATCCAATGGGTGTATCTTCTCCACTGACAAATATAACTGCATTTCCAGAGACTAGAGTTTAGATGGAGACTGTTTGTTCCCAAACATGCCCCAGTCGAGCAAATGAACCAGATGTTGCTTGAGTAAAGAAGATAGTGGTTTATTAAAGCATCTACATTATCCCACTTGCTATCAGTTACTACTTTTTGAGTGGCTTTCCATCTGCTTCTGTGCGGGATTCCTGTAATATATAATGTCCTCATGCAAGTACATGCCAGTTTTTGTAAACATTTTTAGTTATAAAGTGTTAGTGAGCAATATCAAAGAAAAGGTTCTTGCATGTGTTATTTAGACACATATCAATAAATTAGGAAACCAATTTTCTCCCATTACATGGTAAAAATGCCTAGATTCACTTTGTCGGTATCAATAGGCAACAAGATGAGGGAAGAAATATATTTGTGAAGAGGAAGTACAAATGTTACTGTCCAAAACCATTTGGAGAGTAATATTCTTCTCTTGATTGTAATAAGAAACTCAAAATGCAAAAGACACCAAATAGTTGGGGCATTTATTTCCTATGACCTATGTCAATTTCAGTTCAATTCCTAAGGATGATATTCTCAATGTGTAAAAATAAACTGATGTGTTATTTTAAAATGGTGTAGACTGAAATTTATGAACATATGTCAAATATCCATTTTTTCTAGAATTTGAAATAGAACCAGTGGCAATATAATCAAATTTGTGAATTTCACATCCAATCATTGGATGTTAATCAAAAGTACAACACAGTAATATAAATTTGAACCAATAAACAATCTTAGTCTTACTTCAAACCTACTCCTGTGTATGTGGGTTCTTGGAGGTATCTACTAAACAATGTGTGGATCTATAATGTCCCTATCTAGGACCTTACTCACTTTGCTTAAAACTCCTAATTAGAATTTGGATTTCTAATGCCTCCTGTGATATTATTTAAGTTTGCCTTGCTCCTTACTGATTAATATTGTAATGAATTTGTTATCCTTCCCCTTCTCTCTCTCTCCTACTCTCTCCCCTTCCCCTTCTCTCTCTCCTACTCTATCCCCTTCCCATTCTCTCTCTCTCTCTCTCTCTCTCTCTCTCTCTCTCTCTCTCTCTCTCTCTCTCTCTCTCTCTCTCTCCTACTCTCTCCCCTTCCCCCCTCTATCTTTGTCTCTGTCCTCCCTCTTTATCCCTCCCATACTCATAATCTCTCTCTCTCTCTCTCTCTCTCTCTCTCTCTCTCTCACCTTCTCACTCTCTCTCTTCCTCTCTCAGCCCCCGCCACCTTCTCACTCACTCTCTTCCTCAATGGCCGCCCATGAATTTTTTAAATGGCTGATTAATTTGCTTTACTTCTTCCAATGGCCATCCATGATTTTTCTGCAATCTTCCAACCTTTCGTACATAGTGGTAAAATATATATATTAATATATTATACATATAAAATAATATATAATATATAATGTAACATTTAATATTAATATATATTAAATAATATTTAAAATATACAATGTATATTATATAATATTTAATATATAATATATAATCTAATATATAATTCTAATATATAGTTTTTGATATTAATATATAATTAAATAATATTTAATGTAAAATGTATATTATTTAATATTTAATGTAAAATGTATATTATATAATATTTAATATATATAATATATAATCTAATATATAGTTTTTAATATTAATATATATTAAATAATATTTAATGTAAAATGTATATTATATAATATTTAATATATAATTGATATTATATAATATTTAATATATCTAATATATAGTTTTTTATATATAATATATCATATGAAGGATGGAGAAATGGGAGGGAGAAAGTGGAGGGAAGGGAAAGTGAAAATTCAAAATTTTGTCGTCATATTCGGGTACCCGAAAATATCAGGTACCCGATTAGGCTCGGTATTGCTTTGTGCACCAAACCTATATGGTCAACTATTGAAATGTCTCAAATACGTGTTTTTCCCCTATTTCTCTAAGTTCTAGACTTCGATAATGTAGCTGACGACTTCTTTTTCACCCGAATTTGATAAAATGAAAAGGGTATTTTAAGGAGATTATCAACTTTCTATCGATATAATTGCTGTCAAATTTTGAATTCGGTAAGTAATTATTAGTTATTTTTTAATTGAGGTACCTCTAAAGTGTTGATTTATATACTGATTGAAAAATGACTATAACTTTTAGACGGTATAACATTTTTGAAATTTGAAAAATGTGTCACATTCTATGCTTCACCTACTATAACGAAAAAAAATTTGAATTTTGTAAAGTTTTGAATGAGTTAAGGTGGTCAGACACAGGAGTTTTTTAATTCTAAAAATGTTGTAGCAGAAAATACATAATTAATTATTTTTTTGGAATAAAATTCCAAAAAAATATGCGTCACATCCAGGCATGAGTCTACTACTTATATTAAATCTTATAAAAAAATATTATCATTTGATCATGATTAAGGTGTTCAGACATACACCTACTTCTTCTTTTTTTCCTGAAATTTTTGTACTGCTGTATTGAAATCTATACTTTTCACCAATTATATTAATTTTTTTTTAGAAAAGGCCTAGTAGTTTAGAAACTACATTCAATTTCCTACAGATTCTATTCTTACAACTTTTTGGTATTAGGTTGATAGCTAGTTCAAATTTTCAAGTCAAGTTGACTAACCCTGATTTGCTGATTTTTCATTGCCACTTAAGGGCATAGCTTGGCCCCTCACGATCTTGCACATACCCATATATTCATAATAAGATTGAATTCCTAGGCACCTTTGAGATCTATGATGAAATACTAGGGTTGTATAATGTAGACAAAACCATGAGAGAAGAATGTAGGAAAGTGCATGGGTTTCCAGTAGTCAAATTCATGGAAAGATATGAATTTGATGAATTGGATTGGATTAAGATTGTATTGAGAAGAATGCATGATGAGTTCATATGGATTGGTGGAACCCCGATTAGAATCACCAAGGAAATACTACATGAGATCACTAGACTACCTATGATAGGTAAAGTACCTACAGCTAATAAGAACATAAGGTTTGAGGTGGAGAAATTGACAAAAATCAAGTGGAACAAAAGAGATATGACAGTAAATGACATTGCACAAGAAGATGTCAAGTTAGTAGCAATGATATTGGGATATAGAAATAGAATAAATAGTGTGTCAGCTATCATGCCCCGCAAGGGAACCGGGGAAGAGAACAAAGATTCTCTTTGTTAAAGAAAACCTAAGTAATAATTTATGGAAAAATTTTGAACTTTAAAAAGAATTATGTAATCAAAACTTTAACTTAGATTCCTTCCAAGGTTCCCTTTTCATTTTAAACGCATGATTCATTCAAATCCATTAAGTAACTAACAACAAGATTTAATTCTCAAAGCAAACTGCATCATATCTTTAAGAAATACAAAATATTTTCATTTCAGCTTTCCATTTAAAAATCATCTATATTCCTAAGTATCCTTTATGAACAATGTAATTTATAAAATTTATCCAACTCATTTGATACATTAAAATATACTACATTTGGTTTTTCAATAGCTTCACTTAAACAACAATAATGAAAGCATGTTACATAATTTGGAATGTTACAAAATCCTTTTTCTTTCCAACATACATCTTAAACATAAAGTTCACATTTCCCTTTTCCCTTCTTCCTAAGTCTACCCATTCCAATTACATCATTTTGAAATACATCATTGATTACATTGCATTCAACTCCTCATAAAAGGTAACAAGATTATGCATCATGAAATATAATCACAAGGCCTTCGTTCTTCAAATCTGGTACATAGGCAAGCATGAATCTTCAAGCATGTATCTGCAAAAGATACCTCGATAAAAATGTTTACCACCCAACCATGTGGGTACCTATAAGGCCCACTCCCCCGTGCTAGGAGATAAACACCAAGGTCCACAAAGAAGGAATAGCTAGGCCAAACCTAGGGTTGGGTAATCTTTCCCAAAATAGCAAATGAAAAGAGAGTCAAAGTATAGATCTTTCCCAAAAGGTTCTAAGGCTTGGGTAGAAACTCTAAGCAACAACCTAAGTGAGTGTCATCGCATAGCCCTCACCCCTTGGGTTGTCCTGGTACTAGCCACTCTGGGCCCCGGCCCCTAAGTAGGCACATGCGGGATCGAATGCCTTTCATACAGACAAGTGCCATTCGATCGTACCTACGCATAGGTACCTTCTCCCACTCCCATCCATAGCCTTTACTAGCACTAATGGCATGGGCGAGGCACATTTAATCTTTTTAATGTTTTAACCCATTCCCATCAGTTTAATTAAATTTCCACTTGTTAAATAACTCTTCAGTCGGTTATCCTGGTTCTAGCCACTTTAGGGCCCCGGCCCTGCACTGAGAGCCACTCACTAGGTGTCGTTAGGTTTTCTACCCTCAACCCATACATCACAATTACATCATACACATAGTAAAAGCATATTGCAAACACATTTGAGAACTACTACCAAGAGTTGAAAATAATAGGATAGTTATGTATGTTTAGAGAAATTAGGTATGTTAAGAATGTTTAGAATGTCTTGACTCTAAACCCTAAACTGCTCCTTACAAACATTCTATCTCAATAAAGACATCTAAATGTACTGAAAATAATCTCCACTAAACAAGGAATGAACAATCTTTAGGTTTAAACAAAATTTCTTTCTAAACCTAAAACCTGGCTAATCCTGAAAATTGACTAAGTCTGATTTAATTAAAAATCTGAAATTTAAAAGTTACAACTTAACTCCCAGGAACCTGAAACCTATTCCAATGGATTCAAAGGGTACCTAATCCCTTTATACAAGTATATCTTAAAGTATAAGAAATTAAAGTACGTAAACTTATAATTGTATAAAGTCTGAATCCTATTTTCCTCGGTTAGCACACTACCGACCTAGCTCGGTTAACACACTACCGACCTAGCTCGGTTGACACTTTACCGACCTCACTCGGTTCACACATTATCGACCTTACTCGGTTATCACATTACCGACCTAACTCGGTTCACACATTACCAACCTTACTCGGTTAACACATTACCGACCTAACTCGGTTAACACTGAGCCGACCTAACTCGGTAAACACATTACCAACCTAACTCGGTTAACACTGAGCCGACCTAACTCGGTTACCACTGAGCTGACCTAACTCGGTAAACACATTACCGACCTTACTCGGTAAACACATTACCGACCTTACTCGGTTAACACACTGAGCTGACTGGAACTGCAGAGAACGACTGTCAACTTTGTCTTGTGGGTAAAACTGGGTGTTATGGGGACTAAGGTTGCCTAATATGAGCACGACCCATTTGAGATATCCCAGTTTCTCTTCAGAAATGGCCCATCAATCCTCCCTACCTATCTAACAAATATATTCTAGATCTAGGAAAAGAAAGGGTGGCACATATATGGACATGAAACAGTAAGGTTGCAACAAAAGTTCTAAACTCTGGAAGCATTCATAATACATCCAGTGACAGTAAAATACACTACCCTACCAGATCAAAACCACTTCTACCCTACCAAGGAGGTTTCACCACAGTGATCATACAGACATTCGTAAAATAACTTTCCACAAACACATTTCAAATACATAGAAAATAAAACATATATATATATATTTTGCAACCATAGCACAATATACAGAAACTTTTCCAGAAATCTAGATTTTACTTTCATTCTACAAGATAAATCTACTTCTCAGGATGGATTCCAACCTGGAGTCCTGCGAAGACCAGTTGGAGAAGAAGGAAGATCAAACCCTCTCCAATGCTTCCAACACTCCTTTGAATCCCTTTGCTCGCAATCTTCCAGCCTCTACCCGTAACAATCCAAATGCCAAACTCACAGGATAAATTTTCTACAATAATAATACTAATCCTCTTCTCCCAACTCCCTTTTACATAGGAAATCTTTCCTGTAAATAGGATGGAGGAGGTGGTTGCACAGGTAATCCAACTGGTGCAACCATCTCAACTATCCATCCGTTAAAGAGATGGTTTTGAAAACTCATTCCCGTAAAGGAATAAATAAACTATAATCTAAGTCCTTAAATTTAAGGATATTAAAATAAGTATTATAATCTTAAAACAATTTATTAAATTATTTAACTATGGTAATAGGATGATCCTATTTACCATACCGCTAATTGATCTAATTATTTATTAATATAATAAATGATTACATGGTAATAATTATATATATATATATATATATATATATATATATATATATATATATATATATATATATATATATATATATATATATATATATATATATATATATATATATATATATATATATATATATATATATATATATAAATATATGTATGCATATGCATATGTGTGCACCCATATGCCTATGTGTACATATATTATTATTATTACAAATATTATTACAAGCATAATATTATTATTATAAAACATATTATTATTTTTATTGCTATAGACTCTTTGTCATTATTAGTATTATAAAATAATACCATAAATAAGGTACATTATTATTAATGTTAAACATTAGAATAACATTATTATAAACTATATTGTTTATTCATACCTTAATCCCCATTCTAAAATATATATGCATATATTAAGTAGCCACTAACATAGGTTAGAATTTTACCACTATTATTATTTAAAACCTCTTAATATTAATATTTCCTTAGACATTAAAATACCATAAAATTAATCCTTATCATGGGTATTAAAACCACATGATTTAATTGCACTCAAAAATCGCTCCTAATGAGATACGCTACTAAATCATACCCTCAAATGAACAATAATCTACATCCATGATCTACTAACAGAATTGAACATATCATGAAGGCAAGAACTAGCTACAAGATCCACAATTCCATTAACTACAAAACCACATAAGACATTCACACAAGGGACTGACTCGACACTTCCCACCTAAGGATAAAAGGATCAAAGGTGAAGTTTCTTCCTGTGGACCTGGTGATACCTCCGTAACAACAACAACGATCGAGGATTTTGAGGGATCGCTCAGACCTGTGAAGCCAGGTGGAGACGACACCCGGTACCTGCAATCCTGCATCACCAAGAAGAGATACATATATATACATATGGAGATACAAATCAGATATATGCAAGCAGATGACTAGGATCGATACATCGTGTGGACCTCAACTAAGTGAGTAACTACGACTTCATCCTGGAGTCATGAAAAACACATCAGACACATCCATGAAACATAAAACATCATGATAGTGGTTAGATTCAAATAATTGGGTTAGATCCATATAAAAATAGATAATTTTCTAATCTCATAAACATGTAATTACTAACCATAAATGAGCATATTCATCATGTCATCATCCACAAAACATAAATGTAAATGTATAGTCTTGACCATAATAATAAAATGTCCAAATCAGAAAAGTCTAAGTATCACCATAGGAGAGGTATTACATCAGCTATTTTCATTCTCATGGCATACAAGATGGTAGTTGAGGATGAAGAGTATGACCTATGTAAGGTCCTAAGACAACAGCTAATGGAAAACCTTGCAGGAATAAAGAAGAATAGAACTAATTATTTCAAATTTGGGTCATTAATCATGTATATATTATTTCATGTGATGAGGAGATTTCCTAACATGTACTTATGGAAAACTGATAGATGTTCTATGCAGATGATTAGTGATTTCTATAGGAGAAGTGATGAACAAAATAGGTATGCTAAAGTTGCAAGCATGATGAAACTTTTCTAGAAGAAAATTCATGAAAGGGAAAGAATCTCTTGGAGATTAGTTGATAAGTATAAGGATGACATATATTTCATAGTGGAAATTGACATTAAATGCTTTGAAGCAGTTGAACCTAGAACTTAATGGGCTACCCCTATGGGCTCTAAAGTTGATTACACTATTCTAGATTTGTAAATTCAACATATTTTGCATTCCCCTAAAGACCCCAATACTCCTAGATGGGGCACATATGAAGAAAAATATGCAACAGTAAAGGAAGAGATGGTAAAGGGAAGAAGGGAATGAAAAGTTGATTCCCTTGTTGATAAAATAGTAGGGCAGCATGGAATAAAAAAAGAGGAAATGAAGATTGTTAGAGAAAAGGTTGCAGAACTTTTGGAGAAACATAACATTCCCCCTCAGTTGAATATTGAAGCACCTCAAGTGGTGGAGGTTGAAGAAGAAGGAGATAAGGACAAGGATTACACTCCTACACCTACTAGGAGAACATCACAGAGGTAAGCTACACGGGAAAGCTACACAAGGTCCAACACCTCCTAAAGCTAGACCAAAGGCCATGGCTAGTGGACGAAGAAGAAAGAGGAAAACATCTGATACTCCTCCATATTTGCAAGGGAAGGGTAAAAAGAAAAAGGTTGATGAAGAACAACTGCAAGAAGAATAAATTCATGTAATGGAAATAGTGGATAGAGAAGAATAAGGAACAAAAGAAGAAGGAAGAAGAATATGAGAAAGCTAGAAAACTTCAAGAGGATTGTTAAAAAGTAAAGTCCACCAAGATAACTAAGAGGGGGGGGTGAATCAGTTATCAGATAAATATAACTTTTATCAACTTCAACAGATTTTCACCATGTAAGCAATGTAACTAGCAACCATAGAAATATATACATGCACAATAACACAATGACACAAGACATGTTGACTAGAGAACCTCTTGATCAAAGAGTAAACCCCGGTGGGAATGATGCCCACAAAAGATGCACTAATATGAATATTACTTGTGAAAGGATGGACTCTGTTAGGTGTCTTATGAAATACATTCAGTACATATGAATCCATGTTAGGAGATTTTGAATCCCTGTTAAAAGATTCTAACTCTGGTAGGAGTTATGGAAGATAGAAGGACCCACTACCCAAACAACTTCAAGGTAAGATCACCGAACTCACTGTCCAACTGATCTTGTATTACTCAAAAAAATAATACCAAAAGATTACTGACCTCAACAATTCAATACTCCTTCTCTGACTATGCCAAACCACACTAACTCCTTCAGATCTCAATACCAGATCTCAGTACTTCGCATATCCTCTTTTAACAATTTCACTTTCACAATACACTTACATTCATCACATTTCCATATTACAACAAGGAATACATTCCTTCCTTTATACCACACTCAAGTAATTACAAATGAGTCGGCATACAAATTACAAAATAAAGTTTCCACACGTTACATCAAAATTACACAAAACTATTGGCTTCTAATCAATATAATTCTTCACTCATGTGACCTCAAAGTTTTTGCTATCATCCACATCACTATCAACATGTCTTCAACTACTCTCTAACTTCACATAACCAGATTCTATCTTGATTAGAAGCTATCATCTAATTTCCACAAACCACTACTCAGGAACATTGCCTGAATACTGCTTCCACTAATTTTCTCATAACTTCCATGAATAAATGAATTACTATATGTGCTCTTAACCATGATCTAATAATACATCATAGAATAATTCCTCAACTGCACATAGCTTCATCTTCAATATCCCAAGTGCACTAACTCAAACACTATCTTCTTCTCTACTAATCTTCAGTAGATCACTGTGTTGACATCAATGACAATCATAGTCATGAATGCAACAAAAAATGATATAAAATGGCTGCTAATAATCCCCCATAGTATATATTCAGCATTCATTCCTAACAATAACCTAAGAGCACTTGAAGCGGATAAGAAAAGAGCAGCAAGGGCGGAGAAAAAGAAAGATCAAGAAGCACAAAGGTATGTGTTCAAACCATTATTGATTGTATTGGAGAGAAGAGAAATAAATGAAGGAAAACTAGTCTCTATTGAAAAGTATTTTGATCAATATTATGAGGAAGAGAAAAGTAAGATAGAGGACATAGTTGTGGAGCATATGCTTATCTTCAAGAAGAATTTGTTTGAAATAGAGAGTCAAATTAGAAAAGAATTATTTGAAAGGTTGGAAGAAAGGAAAAAGAGAGCCTTGGATGAAGACATAAAGATGAGAGAAGATATCACTCTACAAAACATTCCTACCATGATAGGGAATGAGATGGTGAATTGGCTTGACAAGTTAAGGCCAAAATTAAGGACCAAAACTAGAATCATCAAGTTTATGGCCAGGAAGTATGAAGAGGTTGAGAAAGAAACACATGACAAGGTTTGACAGCTACTCCTTGAGGAGCGACCTAATCTTGGCAAGTCTACAAGGACTCTAACCCCAGTGATCATCTCTACTGAGCCTAAAACTACCAAACTTGTAGATGTCACAATTCCTAAGGAATCAAAGGTAGTAGATACTACCTTACCAGAGTATTATATTGACATTATTGGAATTTCACTGAACACAAAGTAGGATACGTCTGATCCATTTCATATGACTAAAATATTGGCCAAAATTGATACAATAGTGGAGAATCTTGAGCCTCCCAAGATCGCTCAAGAAGAATCAGCTGAAAAAGAGCAGGTTATAGAAGAGAAAGGTGAAGAAAAAGAGAAGGAAGAAGAAAAGGAAAAGGATCAAGAAAAGGGAGAGGAGCAGGCACTTAGCACTCCTAGTGCAAAAGGATTACTATCTATCACTCCTTTTTCTACACCTAGTTTGTTAGCAAGTGGTTCACAATCATTTCCAACTAACCTAGAGGACATGGATGTAAAAAATTTGATGCAATGGTCAGTACTTGCTTTTGTGAAGGCAAAGGAGAAATCTTAAAAGAAGACTGACAAGACTACAAAGGTAATCCAACAAGCCACACAAGTTTTGAGTAAGTTTTTTATTACACCTCCTATAAATACTACAGATCATGTAGATAATCTAGATAATGTTCTAAGTATAGTAGAGCAATTTTTTGATAAATTAGAGGAAGCAACAAGAATAAAAGTAGTTGATGACTTTAAGAGGCTAAGGATGAAGATACTCTTGATGGGGTCAAGAGTGATCTTAATACATTGATTTCCACTGAAAGAGAAATCAAATCTTGTCTTAAGGATGGACAAGATCTCTATAGACTTTCCATGACTTCTCATGAGCATGTAAAGAGTATATCAGATATTATAGCATAGGATGAAGAGGTTTTGGCAAACCTCTCAAAATATTTTGGAGATAAGAAAATTTTGGACATGAATAAGGAGGTTAACAAGATTATGGATGAAATTAATACCTTACAGATGGTGAAAGACAGAGTTCAAAAAATATTTGCAAAACTAAAGAATGTTTTGACTCCAAAGATCAGTGTTTTGGAGAGCACCTATGAGGACCTACAACTTGGCTTGAAAATATTTTAGGAACTAGTGCCTACTGATGTAGTGATAGAAAACAAGGCCACATTTGGTCTTACTAGAATGATTTAGGTGGTAGAGGTAATAAAAGAAGCTTGGGATGTTGATATATAGATTTTGAAGACCAACTATAGAGATGTACTACAGATAGTTAAGTTGTGATTTTGTATACTCTAATTTTTTTTTGTGTTTTGATTTTGACATTTTGGCACCCTTTTCCCTTGATTTCAAAGGGGGAGAGATAGAGTGAAAAATTCCAAATGTAATGTGAGGTAGGGAGAAAAATGTAAGGGGGAGTGAACAATTGTAATGGAGAGAAGTGAGACAAAGAAAAGATGTGTGTGTAATATGAAGTACAACAAACATAAATAAAGGGAAGTTTTTGAAGATTATGTGTTGAATTTATGCCATTATATTTCCTTTTACCTTTTATTTTGATGATGCACTTAGTCATTTTCTACTAAGTGCTTCCAACAATGCCAAATGGGGACATTGTTGGCAAGTGGTCAGCACAAGCACACATATGCACATGTATGGAATTTTTTCATTTATGGAAACACTTAGCAGTTTTATGGTCTCACACATTGGATATGATGAATATGTTTGAATGCAATTGTTGAATGGAAAAATGCCTAAGTCCACATACTATTTTAGTAAGCCAGTCTAACAAAAAAGCTTAGCGAGCTTCACAGAAGTTGAATTAAGGCATGTGATCTTAATGGCATTCCTGCATGATACCAATGAGCACATGTGTGAGATCACATGTGTTCATATTGATGGATCAGAGAGATATGTTTAGTTGATTGGATGTGAAGACATTAAACAAAGCATAACATATTAGCAATCCTTAAGGCTGACTTTGTGAGCGTTTGGAAATTTATTTTTGGATTTTATCTTGGATTTGAGGTTGACTGAGGATGTTAATGAAGTGTACAATTGTTGGAAATTTGGCTAATGTGGATGCATAGATGTTGTCATTATGGAAACATATGATCTCTATTGAGAGCGCAGAATCTGGAATGCAAGTATGGCAAGTTGAAGGAATAAATTGTCTAAGTATGGATATAGTGATCCTGACAAAGCACTCGATGAAGATTTAGTTGGCGACGTCCACTAGAGCAATATTTTTGTTTGTGAAATTAACTAAAGCTTCTATAGAGTATGAGGATACCCCATCTTAGTGCACATAAAGTTTGGAGCAGTACGAATGAAGTTATTTGAAGTTTACCAAAGATAGTTTTTGCAGACAAAATAGTTTTGGAGACAGTATTAGCGAAAGAGTTAAGGGATTATTTTTTCTTGTCAAAATAATGACTTAACATTATGAAGGGATGACATCCTAGATGTTTACTCTTGGATAAATATTTTGGAAGCCGACCATATAAATTTATTAGCTCTAATAACTCATATATTAGGGATACTTGAAATGTAATGAAAAAGTGTGTGATGTGTAAAAAGAAAGAAAATGATAACTTGTCATAGTTGTATATTGTGATAGCAGAAAAGGATATTGGTGTGAAGTTGTAAGAAATACCATACTATAGTCAAAAACATTTTGTATTACCTATTTGGGCAGTGAGCTCAGCTGGTGATCAGGTTTTGTAATCTAACTCCTAGCAGGGTTAAGGCTTCTAACAAGGCCTAAAGTCCTTTAACCAAGATAGATCTACTATATATTGTAAATTGACTCTTAACAGGGTCCAATATCCCTAACAAGATACTTTTGATTAGTGATCTTTGTGGCTACCATCCCCACCGGGGTTTTCCCTTGGCCAGGGTTTCCTCGAGAACATATCATGTGTTATGAGTTCTTTCTATTTACTGCTATGTTTGTTAATCAACCTGATAATCTTTGTATGCACTAAAGTAATCTGTTATATCCATAAGTGGGCAAAAGAAAAAGTTTGTGAAATATTGATTCACCCCCCCCCCCTCTCAGTATTTCCTATTTCTAACAATTGGTATCAGAGCCAGATGATAAGAAACTTAGCACTATTCATGGTAAGATCCCAGAAGATTTGTATAACAAACTTGTGAATAGAAAAAAGAGAGCACAAGAAGAGGACATAAAGATGAGAGAACATGTAATCAGACAGTTCTTTGAAGTTGAGGATGAAGATCATTTGAAAAGATTCTTGAAGCCTCTTGGAACTTTATTGAGAACTAACAGAAGAACAATCCTTATAATGGGAGGCAAAAAGGAGGAAGTACAAAAAGAGACGGAGCAAGCAGTAAGGTAAGTTCTTGTAGATATAGTTGTAGGAAATAATGTTGAATCAGATCCTCAGCAGAAGCAATCAGAGGAACTGCATGTAGAGGAAGTTGGTATTGAAGAAGTCCCATCTTCTTCACATATCAATATTGGCAAAGAATCAATGGACATTGAAGGAACCAAAGTGACACTAGAGTCAGATGATGTAGTATTTCATGATCTAGGAAACATTGTTGACAATTTGGCTTTAGAAGAGCAAGAGAATATTACAGAATCAGAAAAGGATACAGAGGTAGTGGAAGCACCAGTTGTATCAAAATCAGTTCCAGCAGAGAAAATAGTTAAAGGTAAACAAATTTTGACAAAGGTCACTACCCCTAGTGCACCTGACAGTAAGAAGAGACAAATTGGTTCAATTTTTGAAGACCTTGGAAAAGAGGTTGAAGATGATGATCAACTTGAGTTCATCACATCTCTTAATAAAATTATTGGAAAGAATAAGAAGGTGAAGGACCTTGAAGGCAAAGTTAGAGTTTTGACAAAGAAACTTGAGAGTGTGATCAGCACTAAGGTATTTGAAACAGATCCACTTGAGAAAGCTAAAATAGTAATAAACTCTTTTGACTCTGAATTTTCTAACTTAAAGGATATTGCTAGAATAAAACTTCAGGAAGCCTTTGAAGCAGAAATGCAACAAAATTTAAGTGTAAATATTCAAAATGATATTGGTAATTTGGATGTATGCATAAAGAATTTGAGGAAACATTTTGAGACTGGAAAGAGTTTGTATATACAATGCACAAAATCAAAAATCCTAACAACTGAAGAAGATAAGAAGATCAGAGAGAAGATAGATGCAATTACAGCTGAAACAAACACCTTGACAAGCCCAAATGTAAAGATAAGTTCTGTAGAGAAGAACATAAGGAAGTTAAATGATGAAATCAGAATGTTAGCAGAGGAGAAGAATAGAAAGATGATCAGGATTAACATCTTGAGAGAGCATATCTCAATCAAGACCTCAATTGTTGAAGACCAAATTGAGCAGTGTCTTTCAGCAAAGACATCTTTTTAGAAGTTTAGCTTTAATTCCGTGCAAGCTTGTCAGACAGTAGCATACGGATTGAGTACTCTACTCAATGTTGCTAAATCCATCAGGAAGATATGGGAGAAAGATTTTGAATCATGCAAGTCAGAGTTTGGCAACTGTGTTGCAAGCCTACTGGCTTTGCAATAGCTGATAACAAGGTATCAGGTTTTTTTTTGAAATTTTTGTACACCCTATCTTTGTCATTGTTGTCAAAGGGGGAGAGATAGCAGAAAATTGAAAATATGTTGAGGAAGGATACTCATAGGGGGAGCTATTCTATGGATTACAATATTTTATATGTGTTTTATAACATTTGGCCACAATTTTGTGTAAATACTTTGAAGTTTTGTTTGCACACTTAGCCAATTTTCCCATATGTTGCCACCAATGACAAAGGGGGAGATTGTTGGAAATTTGGCTAATGTGGATGCATAGATGTTGTCATTATGGAAACATATGATTTCTATTGAGAGCACAGAATCTAGAATGCAAGTATGGCAAGTTGAAGGAAGAAATTGTCTAAGTATGGATACAGTGATCCTGACAGAGCACCCGATGAAGATTTAGTTGGTGACATCCACTGGAGCAATATTTTTGTTTGCATAGTTAACTAAAGCTTCTATAGAGTATGAGGATACCCCATCTCAATGCACATAAAGTTTGGAGCAATACAGATGAAGTTATTCAAAGTTTACTAAAGACAGTTTTTGTAGACAGAACAGTTTTGGAGATAGTATTAGCGAAAGAGTTAAGGGATTATTTTTGCTTGTCAAAATAATGACTTAACATTATGAAGGGATGACATCCTAGATGTTCACTCTTGGATAAATATTTTGGAAGTTGACCATATAAATTTATTAGCTCTAATAACTCATATATTAGGCATACTTGAAATGTAATGAAAAAGTGTGTGATGTGTAAAAAGAAAGAAAAGGATAACTTGCGATAGTTGTATATTGTGATAGCAGAAAAGGCTATTGATGTGAAGTTGTAAGAAGTACCATACTATAGTTAGAAACATTTTGTATTACCTGTTTGGGCAGTGAGCTTAGTTGGTGATCAGGTTTTGTAATCTAACTCCTAACAGGGTTAAGGCTTCTAACAAGGCCTAAAGTCCTTTAACTAGGACAGATCTACTATATATTGTAAATTGACTCTTAACAGGGTCCAATATCCCTAACAGGATACTTTTGATTAGTGATCTTTGTGGCTACCATCCCCACCGGGGTTTTCCCTTGGCCAGGGTTTCCTCGAGAACATATCATGTGTTATGAGTTCTTTCTATTTACTGCTATGTTTGTTAATCAGCTTGATAATCTTTGTATGCACTAAAGTAATCTGCTATATCCATAAGTGGGAAAAAGAAAAAGTTTTTGAAATACTGATTCACCCCCCCCTCTCAGTATTTCCTATTTCTAACAACAATTATGCTTGAATTAATATGATGTTTAGCTAGATTAATGTTGACTAGCTTTGTAATTATACTCCTAACAAGGTATAAATATATAGACACTTTTGTTAAAGTGTGCGATGATAATAAGATGGATGTTAGATGCCAATTGTGAAGACATATAAAAGGCAGAGAAGAGATCACGAGGAAGGATAACAAGAGGAGTTCTTATAGAAATACTTTGTTAACTCTTTGTGTCCAGGAAAACAAATTTGTTGTAAGTTTTGTTGCACCTGGTGTACACCCCTAACAGGGTTTTTTTCCCTTTAATAGGGATAGGACCTTTAACAAGGTTGATTCCTTAATAGGGATTTTATTGTATACATCCCCTAACAGGGACCTGTCTATATTGTATCAATCAGCTTCTAACAGGGCTAGAAATCCTACCAGAGTTTCAAGATTCATAGTGTAGAATATTGTGGGTACCATCCCCACCAGGGTTTTCCCTTGGCCAGGGTTTCCTCAAAAATAAATATGGCACTATTATGAGTTCTTATATGTTTATCTTTGTTGCATGGTTGTTCATTTTCCATTACATCTTTATTTGTTGCTTAAGGAAACTGAAGAAGTTAAATCCTAACACTTCCTCCATCTCTGCTCAAGCCAAACTTGGCTCTGATACCAATTATAAGATATAAATTGAGAAGATAAAACTAAGAAATATATTTAAGACAAGGAAATAACTAATAGACAAAATGCATAACACAATATTTATAGTGATTCGTAAAATTTTCCTACATCCATTCTTAGCGCAGGAAAAACTCTTTATTAATGTTTTTTACTAATACCTCATTGATGTAGCCAAAATTCCTTTAAAAATTAACAGAAACATAAGAGAGAGAAATAACAGAGAATATTTTTTAGAATTTCAATTCTTGTTTATTATTATTCCAATGACTCTTATGCTGCAATGAGATATAACTCTAATTTAAGTACAAATCTGAAATTACATTTTTTGGCAGTTTTTTCACAAAAACTATTTTTTGCCATTTTTTGTAGCTTTTGAAACAACTCCTAAAAAGATGATTTTTTCCATGAAGCTTCCTAAAACTAAGATAAGATGAATTACCAACTAACCTTTTAAATTGGAAATAATATTTCGAAGTTAAAAAAAAAAAATTCTAAAAAACTAAACAAATACTAAAATCTTAAAAAACCACTAAAAGCTCTTGCATCATTCTCCTCTAGTTGAAAAGAATGTAGCTCCTGCAAGTTATTTTTTAATGCATGTTTCTTGTTTAGATCTAATCCTTCCCATTATACCATATATCTATTGTATTGACCCAAAGAAGAGAAAATTGAAACCCTCTTGAATGCAAGTCTTCTCCTTTTTTCTAGTCTTCCGATTCTTTGGCAATTTTTCCTTCAACTTTCCAATTATCCCTGGATCCTTCTTCCCCTTATTTTTCTTAATTCATCTCCTATTCAATATCAGCTCAACTTTTAGATTCCAAAATTCTATTTCTTGTGCATATACTTCAATAGCATCATTATTTATGTCTTCGTCATATAATATAACATCATATTATCCATTACCACAATTTGAATAATACTCTTGAAAATTAGCATATGCCTCATTAACAAACAAATCAACAACATCTTCACTATCAACCTTATTATCAATAGGAATTTCCACTTTCTCAATTTGAACATCATATTCAAATAATTGAAAATGACAAGAAGACGCATCCACAACTATGTTTACCTTGTTTTCTTCAATTCTTGATGTCAAAACAATCATAGGTATACTCACCATTTCATTTTCTACCTCTTCCTCTATTTTTTTTTCATTTCTTTCATTTTTCTCTTTTGAATAATCTTTCTAATGGGCCATGTGATCCTCTTAACTGGTAGGTGTCATTTTTGCATATCTAGGGAAAATCTTGCCACCAATTCTTTTAAGGCTTCATCCAACCTTTGTATCTCCTTCTTAAATTTTTCTAAACTTGCCTTGTCATCTTCCTTCTTATTCACATTTGTGTCTTTCCTCTTCTCTTCTTTTTCTTGTTTATTCTTTAGTGAGCCCTCACTCTTCAAGCACCTCTTCAACAAATCCATCTTTTCAAGAAAGTCTCTTTAACCTTGCTTCCACTTTTTCTTTACCTCACCTAGGTATTTTCTCTTATCTACCTAGTCTTTTGGCATCTGACTTCTCTTTTCAACCTGCACAAACAACAAACTCTCTTGTCTAGACCTTCTAAGCTTTGATACCAGATGATGTAGCCAAAATTCCTTTAACAAATAACAGAAACATAAGACAGAAAAATAACATAGAATATTTTTTATACTTCCAATTCTTCTTTATTATTCTTCCAACTACTCTTTCATTTCACTTAGAGATAACACTAATTTAAGTACAAATCCAAATTTTCATTTTTTGGTAGTTTATTCACAAAAACTATTTTTTGCCATTTTTGGTAATTTTTAAAACAACTCCTAAAAAGTTGATTTTTTCCATGAAGCTTCCTAAAACTAAGATAAGATGAACCGCCAACTAACCTTCGAAATTGGAAATAAGATTTTGAAGTTATTAAAAAAAAAATTCTAAAAAACTTTTAAAATACTAAAATCTTAAAAAACCACTAAAAGCCCCTGCATCACTCATCCATGGCATGTACACAGCCATTTATATAAATTGTGTCATCTTAAAATGGAAGCACTTCCATGATAAGAGCATTTAGCCCTCTGAGTAAGTGGTCTAGGGTCATGTTAAGTGCCTTGATCGGGCCTTTGCATGTATCTAGCTTTTCCCCCCTATTCTGCTTCCTTCTGCACCCATTTTTCACTTCATATCTACATTTCATAACATTCCGGGACAGGATCCTGAGGTTTTTGACCAAAAGGTCAAATTAGACCTTATGGGTTCAAATTCGACCTCTATCTTGACCTAGTCAGGATCAACCTCAATCCTAACCTAGTCAGTTCCAACCTCGTCCTTGACCCTCTATTCAAAATTTTAAGATTCCTTGATTTTCGGGTGTCGGGTTTTCAGGGATATTTGTTTCCCGCCTCCGGGTTGGCCATTTTTGGTTTCAGGATGGTAAATCCTTTAATTGAATTTAATCTAGGTATATTTTCTAAAGGTTAGGACCTAATTGGATTTAATTCTCCAAGGTGGCCCCTCTAGAGGATTGTGCCCTAGTTCACTATAAAAGGAGGCCTTCCTCTCTCATTTCAATTGATCTCTCAATCAAGTTTTGCAATCTCATCCTCAAGAAATTTCATGAGCGAGCTCTCAAGTGCAAGTAAGTGAATTTAAGCATTCAAGTGTTCAAGCATTCATCCATCAAGGAGATCCATTGTTAGCCATTGAAGGATTCAATCTCTTTGGAGCCCCCTTGAAGATCCATCCTTCTACATTCATCCAAGCCTCCTCATATGCAAAGATCAATTCAAGATTGGTTTTGAAGATCAAATTCCATTGATTTGAGACATCCTACATTCATTCTTCATCCATTGAAGCATTCCTACTTGTGGATTTGAGGATTTGAATCCTCTACAAGGACTTCAACATAAGAGAGGTGAATTGTTTCAATTGCTTTGTTTATGCACACTACATTTTAATTCAATTTCAAGGTTAATTCCTAAATTGGGGTTTGACCAAGGCAAACCCCCCATACAAATAAAAACCCTATTTTTCTTGCAGGTGCAAGTGCAGAATTTCTGATCTGATATCAGATTTGGATACCCTTTTTGGTGAACTTTCCAGATCTATGAACAAAGTCAGAATCGACCTTCAAATAAATAATGTAGCCTTTGACCTTTTATGAGGATCAAAGACTACCTACCGGCGGAAAGAAAAAATATTTCTGGGTTTTCTTTGTCTCGGCATTTCTAGTCTGAAATAGGTTGCAGAATTGCTCAAAAGAACACACGGACAGTAGAAATTGGCATTTTCTAGATTTTCCCTAATTTGAGGTTAGTACTTATATTTCAATTATTTCAAATTCCAAACACTTCAATTCTACCATAGGGAAATATAGGGTTTTTCTCTCTCTTTAATAGTCTCCATAGATTGATTTGATTGTGCATAACCTTTTGGTTGATCAAATTGGATCTCTCCTTTGGGAATTTCGATTTAGGAGTGGATCTCATGTTTCCCCCATACATTTACACATTATATTACACATTTAAATAGAGGTGATTCCATTTTACCTCTATTCATTTTGGTGAACCTGACTAGCTTACTCTCTTTCTTTTTGGTGTTAGATTTCCCTTTGTCTTATTGTGTGTGTTCACCTTCACTATTCATTTTGGTGAACCCGACTAGCTTACTCTCTTTCTTTTTGGTGTTAGATTTCCTTTTATCTTGTTAGTATTATATTTTTCCTTTGTGTTAGATCTTGCATGCTAATTATATTTCAAAAATATAAAAATATTCATGCTTTATGTGGTTTCAATTTAGTTCATTTGCATTACATTGGTTTATGAGCTTTACTACTACTAGTCCTACTTATAATATTCTAGTTAGAAGAAGTCATAGACTCATGGGTGCCTTTGATCCTGAATCTTCCTCTCCTTTCCTTAGGGTCCCAGATGATAATTTTATTCTTCATGATTCCAATCCTACTATGGAGCAAAACTCTTCTCACTCATCTCATGATGAGGATGACACTTAAGAGTTTCTCCTGAACAAGTTCAAAAACTTTCAACTGAACTTGATAAAATGGATAATTGGCTTATTCAAGAGAACCATAATCAAGATTCTATTCAAGCTATAGAGTCTCTTAATAAAGTTCTCCGTGATAGTGATCAAGATGTTAATCTTTTGCGTGGTATTACTCACCTTGTGCATTCAAATGTTAAACCTTTAGCTCAAGAAGCTCAAGATTTAGGGTTGATTCCTCCTATTACTAATGTTGAACCTCCTTCTAATCCTTTACCTAGTATTCCTACCTATACTCCTTCTTTGGTGACTATGACGGTTCCCTTTGTTCCTATGAGTGTTCCTCCCATGTCCCTTCCTACATCAGAACCTTCATATCATAATGTTCCTTTTACTTATTCCAATCCACTTCCAACTGTAGTTCCTAGTGTTCCTCCAGTTGTGTCTTCTATTCCTGCAGCTTCTTACACTTTACCTAGTGTGTCTAATGTTGCTACTCCTATTTCCTCTAATGATTCAACAATCATCAGTTTGGTTCAAACTGTGTCATCCTTACAACAACAAATCACTTCCTTAACTCAAAACAAGTTTAGTATCCCTACATGTGACATGGGAAGTCCTTTGTCCTTTGTCCTTTGTAGTGATTATGCTCATGACCATAGGATTTTAGCCAAACTATTTGCTAGAACTTTCCATGACAAGGCCTTACAATGGTATTGTTCCTTGCCTCCTTATTCTATTGATTCTTTTCCAAAACTTGCTAATGCCTTTATTCAACAATTTCAAAACAACATTGGCCTGCAAGTGTCTTTGACTGATTTGATGCATTTTGAACAAAGTGCTAAAGAAAAATTGACTAAATTTATTGGTAGATTTAAGCATTTGTATGCTTAGATTTCCTATCTTGTTCCTGATATGGATATTCAACGTATGATTATTTCAAATTTGCAAAAGGATATTAGAGATAAGATTTTACTTATTGAATTTACCTCGTTTCAACAACTTTGTGCAGTGCTTCATCATTATCAATTACAAGTGAGACAATTTGAGAGCAACACTCCAATGGCTCATGTTCCAGTTGATAAGAGTGATGCTGCTCCTAATCCAAACAAATTTCAAAAATTCAACAACTATGTCAAGATAAACAAACAAATGAATGTAGTTGATTTTGCATCTCACAATGCCACTTCTGCATCCACTGATTTTTGATTAAATCGTACGTTTACTCCTCTTTCTGAACCTTTACATGCTATTGTGAATAGGTTGTTAGCTGCTAATATGATTACTTTACCTCCTATTTGACCTCTTTTACCTGTTACGATTGCCTCTAAATCTTTTGATCAAAATACTTTTTGTCAATATCATCGTCAGAATGGTCATGATACTCAGAAATGTTATTCTTTAAAACATAAGGTTCAAGACTTAATTGACTCTAATGCCTTATCTGTCGATAATCTTGATGGTAATGGGAACAAATTTGTCTCTCCTCCTAATCAAAACCTTCAAATCTATATGAATCCTTTACCTACACATGATACTAATACCATTGCTCAACCATCTATTGTGGAAATTGTGTATGACTCAAATATGGATGATCTCAATCATGTTGTTAATCAAGTGGAGCATGTTGGTCAATCTATATCTCCACCTCAACCTCAACCTCAAATTCAATCTCAATCTCATTCTCAACCTCAACCAAAACCTAAACCTAAACTGAAAACTCAACCTAAACCTCAACAAAAACCTAAGAATAAATGACCTCGGGAACTTTTGATTACCTTTGATGACGATGAGACTATTAAGGCTCCTGATGGTCCCCTTTACATTGCTGCTAGGATTTCTCAAATACCTACTTGTGGTTGTCTTGTTGATCTTACATCCTTAGTCAATGTTATTACTGAATAAAATATTTTTATGAAAAGCTTGCAACATGATTCTTATGATACATTGGATGTGTGGATTCAAACTTGTAATGGTTTTCTTTATCCATCATTTGGTTCTATTACTTTACCTGTTGAACTCTGTGGAAAAATTATGAACACTACCTTTGTTGTGGTTCCTACTTCTAATCAATTTCAAGTTAAGCTAGGTTTTTTGTGGTTGAATGCCATGCATTTTGTTGCTTCACCTATCCATAAGTGTCTTAAGTTCATTCATGATGAAGAAGTGAAGATGATTAATCATAGTTTATATCAGCCTTCTAGGCCTAGAGATTGTGTTGCTCTTGATTTCTTTTGGCCTTCATTACCTAATTCATGTCTTCCTTGACCTGATAATATTTTCCATTCATATCAAGCTTATAAACATCATAAGATTCTTGACTTAATCATTCCTCCTATGGATTTTAATCATGGTCTTTTTCCTACACCTTCTATACCTCCTTTAACTATGACTTCTAGTTCTGTTAATCAAGTTCCTTCTATCCTCTTCCTAAATAACCTATCAAAGATCCTATGATTGTGCCTGTTATTATGTATAATCCTATTGATCTTCCTAAAGAACCTATGAAGGATCCTGTGATTGTTCCTCCTAGTTCTCAACCTATTTCAAGTAAATCAAAATGTAATCGATCTACTAATGAACATCGTAAAAAGTGTCGTGCTCATGCTAAAGCTCATAATTTTGTTCTTCAAAGATCTCTACCTTCTTCGGATAAACCTATGCATGATGTGTTTGAAGAAGTTGTTACTAATAATGATGTTAATATGCATGATTATGATGATTCTATTCGTATCTTAGATCCTATTTTGATTAACTTGGATGAAGAAGATACTCTTGATGATACTGATGATGTTAATGATGAATATGAGGCTATTGACATTGACATTAATTTACCTAATATGCTTTCATCACAATTAACTCTTACACCTAGTGTCAAACATTGTGATTCTCAAGAGGATCCTTGTTTGGAACTGGCTATTATTCCTACTGTGTTGGATATAGTCCCTCTTATGAGTTACCCACCTTCCCTAAATGATATACAACAAGATGGGGAGAGTAAGAGGCATGCTTGATCAACTTGTCCTTCGTGGTAGCTTTTTTGTGTGTTTTCCTATTGTACGGTGCTTCTCCAATAATGTGTTTGATGAATGTTGTTAGATTATTTTATATGATCCTTGTTACTCAGTTGGTACAAGGTGATAAAGGAATCAAAACTGTCATTCAAATTCCTCTATATGTATCTCTATTCTTCTATGCGTTGTTCAATGTTATGTTGTAATTATGCTATTGTTCATAAATGTTTCCTTGTGTAATCTACTTGGATTCAAGATATGGTAGCACTAATTCTTTTTGGTCTCCATGTCATGGTTTGAAAAGATTCTCCTTCGTATGTCTTATGTAATCTTTCCTCCTTTGTGATTGTAGCTCTACTTTCTTTGGGGAATGATGTCAATTCATTTGCAATAATGTCATATATATATTATCTTATGATCATATTGACCCCATGGTAGGTAGATCCCTTATGTGGTCTCTGTATGTTTCTATGATATTTCCCTTGATTTGTCTTCATCTAGGGGCATCTCAACGTGGAAACATAATCAGTGGAGTTGTTTATGTTTCCATTAAATCCATTGCTCCTGTTAAAGTGTCAGCAATGACTTTAACGTGGGGGCATACACTCTGCTCACCTGTTGCACACACACACTTTTCAATATGCACATATTTTTCAAGATACCTTTTCTCCCTTTTTGGATTATTAACTAATCCTTAAAGCATGGATTTATATTCTAGGATCTCTTGATCCCTCCAATTTCAAATATACATATATTTTGATCCCTTAAGGTTGGAGGTGTCCTTAAGACTGGATCTCTTTTGTTTTTGGTTTTATTCTTATGGAATAGAATATTCCTAAGGGTGAATCCTTGATGGGTTGACTAGTGAGTATCCACATTCACTAGGTGGTTCAATTCCATCTTTCTAGTTGCGTCGTTTCCTTGTGTGGTTCACAATGGGACATAAGTTCTCATTGGGTGAGGTAATCACACCCTTTCTTTCTCTCTCTAGAGATGTCTCTCTTATTGTGATCTAGGAGTCGACAAAGACTTGAGTCCCTAGGGGCTTAAGGTTTCTCTTTGTCCCTTGGATTATGATAAGATTATCTTTTCATTCTGATCTCCTTTACCAAGATTTTGCATCGAGTCCATACTCTTGCTAAAGTGGGGGCTTAATGTATCATCTTAAAATGGAAGAACTTCCATGATAAGAGCATTTAGCCCTTCGAGTAAGTGGTCTGGGGTCATGTTAAGTTCCTTGATCAGGTCTTTGCATGTATCTGGATTTTCCCCCCTGTTCTACTTCCTTCTGCACCCATTTTTTAGTTCATATCCGTATTTCATAACATTCAAGGACATGATCCTAAGGTTTTTGACCAAAAGGTCAAAGTAAACCTTATGGGGTCAAAGTCAACCTCGATCCTGACCTGGTCAGGATCGACCTCGATCCTGACCTAGTCAGTTCCAACCTCGTCCTTGACCCTCTGTTCAAAATTTCAAGATTCCTTGATTTCCAGGTGTCAGTTTTTCAGGGATATTTGTTTCCCGCCTTCGGGTCGGCCATTTTGGGTTTCGGGATGGTAAATCCTTTAATTGAATTTAATATAAGTATATTTTCTAAATTTTAGGACATAATTGGATTTAATTCTCCAAGGTGGCCCCTCTAGAGGATTGTGCCCTAGTTCACTATAAAAGGAGGCCTTCCGCTCTCATTTCAATCGATCTCTCAATCAAGTTTTGCAATCTCATCCTCAAGAAATTTCATGAGTGAGCTCTCAAGTGAAAGCAAGCTAATTCAAGCATTCAGGCAAGCCTTCAATCATTCAAGTGTTCAAGCATTCATCCATCAAGGAGATCCATTGTTAGCCATTGAATGATTCAATCTCTTTGTAGCCCCCTTGAAGATCCATCCTTCTACATTCATCCAAGCCTCCTCATATGCAAAGATCAATTCAAAATTGGTGTTGAAGATCATATTCCATTGATTTGAGACATCCTACATTCATTCTTCATCCATTGAAGCATTCCTACTTGTGGATTTGAGGATTTGAATCCTCTATAAGGACTTCAACATAAGCGAGGTGAATTATTTCAATTGCTTTGTTTATGCACACTACATTTCAATTCAATTTCAAGGTTAATTCCTAAATTGGGGTTTGACCAAGGCAAACCCCCCATACAAACAAAAACCCCATTTTTCTTGCAGGTGCAAGTGCGAAATTTCAAATCTGAGATCGGATTTGGATACCCTTTTCGGTGAACTTTCCATATCTGTGAACAAATTCAGAATTGACCTTCAAATAAAGAATGTATCCTTTGACCTTTTATGAGGGTTAAAGACTACCTGCTAGTGGAAAGACAAAATATTTTTGGGTTTTCTTCATCTTGGCATTTCCAGTCTGAAACAGGTTGCAGAATTACCTAAAAGAACACACGGACAGCAAAAATTGGCATTTTCTAGATTTTCCCTAATTTGAGGTTAGTACTTATATTTCAATTATTTCAAATTCCAAACACTTCAATTCTACCATAGGGAAATATAGAGTTTTTCTCTCTCTTTCATAGTCTCTGTAGATTGATTCGATTGTGCATTAACCTTTTGGTTGATCAAATTGGATCTCTCCTTTGGAAATTTGGATTTAGGAGTGGATCTCATATTTCCCCCATACATTTACACATCATATTACATTTTAATAGAGGTGATTCCATTTTACCACTATTCATAAACTTATAAAACTATTAACTAAGCAGATGGGAGAAGGTGAAAGGTTGTGATCATTGGGCTTCACATACCCAATAAATAACACCCCCAAAAAAACTAATTTTGCTCGAGAAACAAAGCAATAATTATGATGGAACTACAATTTGCTATTTTAAATGGAACTCTAGTGCTTTTAAATTTTAAATAATTCTAAACTATGATTCTAAATTTGGTTGAAATTAAGGACAAATAATTTAATATAATTTAGGGTTGCCTAAAGGGATCAAGGTTTTTCACATGAGATTTAATGTCATCATTTCATCTTTAGAATTCTCCATTTTATGTAGTATATTCATCACACTCTATTTATCTTAGATGTAGTCTTAGAATTTAGTTTTTATTCTTTTGGCATTATGTCAATCAAGTAAGTTCACATCTAAGATAAACATATCTTAATTTTTACTTTTCATTTTAGTAATTGTTTTCTATTAAGGTACACAAGGATTTTGGAAGGGCTTAGATCCTTGTATAAAATGAGACCACATAATAGAAAAAAAAAGATGAAAATTAGGGTGTCGACCCTTTACAAAGTTGTCAAGGGAAAGGTGGAATAGACCCTATTGGTTGGAAAATCATAATGAGGTCATTGATGATAATTTTATAAGTTATGGTTGTCATTGTTGGAAAACCATCACATCGGCGAAAGTATTTGTGCCAAGTATGAAAAGTTACACTAACTGGTAAACAAAGATATCCAATAGGTAAACAGAGTAGATAATCGGTACATGGAAAGGAAAATGGTGAACTACACTATCGCTAAGGGATAGACAGGTAAAAGGAACAAGTAAAGCCTTATCAGCAAACTGGATAACTCAACAAGTGAAGACCAAGCAGTAAGAAGAAAACGGTCGATTGTCGATGAACTAAAAGATATCAATATACTAGAATAAGATGGGTGAACAAGAAAGAATATCAGTGGATAGGTAAATAGGTAAATAGGAAAATGGGTGAATTATTAACCGATCAATAAGATAAACAAGTAAAGGACAAAAGATAATACACAATTTTACTTAATTGATCAAATCGGTCATGTTGGTGGCAGATTCACTGAACTTGGACAAAAGGTAAAATGTAGTAAAAAGTTCAAGGAGATGATTGAAGTAATTTATTAGAACTTGTGCACATATTTGATTATGATTCCAAGGTATGTTTAATAAATAGGAATAAAGGAATATTAGACATTGGAAATGACAACATGGATGTTTATCTAGCTAACGCGGTGAAAGATTTATATTTTTTGCAAAATGTATTGAGATTGTAGTAACACGTTTGGATGGATTAGAAACCCTAAAATGGTTTTACATCTAGTGGTAGAAAATGTATAAGAAGATGGAGTTGGTTGATGATAAGTTGAAGGTGCAATTATAGATCAGTATACATAGATGCTACAAAAGCAAGGATAGATCAAGGAAATGGCATAAAGGATCTGATCAACAATAAAAAGTAAAAAATAGGTCATTTATTCTTGTTGTATTCCTAACAATTTTAGCAAGTTCTAAATCTTTTTAAAAAGGTAGTCTTTAATAGGACTTTATTGTAAATCCCTTAATAGGGTGAACACTGTAATAGTGGGATAAAATCCCTTAGCATGGTAGTCTGTAATAGGACTTTTAGATACATCTAATAATGTATCAATCACTCCTAATAGGGTGAGTCACCTAGAAAGTGACATTTGCAGCTCTTAACCAGGAAAAACTTCTCTATTGTAGTGAAGAGTTGTGAGTGTCATCCCCACTGTAGTTTTTCCCTCTAACCAAGGGTTTATGCAATACCAAAATTGAGGTTTTATGTATGTGCATGTGATTTCATTAGAGTTGTTACATTTTTACTTTACTCTTTCAGTTATATGCATGATGTTATGGAATTTTATTTCATTTTTGTTTAAAGGAATCAGAAAGAGTTTCAAAAATTTTATAAGTATTGGTTCACTCCCTCTCTCAATACCTATTATTTCCAACAATTGGTAACAAAGCTTAGGCTCTCTAGAAGAAAATTTTGACAACTTGGGGAGCAGATCCAAGGGGGTGGAAAGCTATAGGTATGAAAGACATCTGGTTGTAGCTAATGAGTTGATTCAAGAACTGAAACATAAGCTAAAGGATTCATTGGCAAAAAGGAAAGAATTGTTTGAACAACTAAGAGATAGTTTGGACAATATTAATGAAATATCTGAAAGCACTTCTAACACTAAGGAGGCTCAACAAGCAATATCATATCTGATGGAAAAGAATAAGATCCTAATTGTTGAGGTAACAAAGATGAAAAGAGAATGAGAAAGTCAAGCCATAAGGATGTGTGAAGTAATTGAAGGCAAGAGATTTTTTGAAGATGCTAAGAAGAATGTTGAAGACCAGATCAGAGAAAAGAATGCAGTAATATAAAGTTTGACACATGAGAATCATACATTGAATGGAAAACTCAATGACACCAATGGTGAGAATATACAAATGAGTGCTAAAATTGAGAGATTGATACAAGAAAATGAACAACTGAAAAGGACTTGAAGATTGAAAGAGATGCAAATGAAAAACTCAAGAGGTATAAATAAAGCATGAAAAATATTGATGAACAACAGAGGAATCAAAGGCAACATAAGGATACTTATGGCCTAGGATACATCGGTGAGAGCAAATTTGAAAAAGGAGAATCATCCAAGACTGATGCCAAGCAAAAATCATATATTCCAAAGGTAAATACTAGTCCACAAGGTAAGAAACCTGCTAAACCCACTTACTACAATTGTGGAAATCTTGGGCACATAGCTAATGTATGTAGAAGAAAATTGGCAAATATTCCAAGAACTACTTATTTTGATGAGCATTGTTACAATTGCAATAAGTATGGTCATCAAGCTTATGAGTGCAAATCAAGACCTAATAGTATATCATCTGAAGGGAGTTTCAATGGCTACTATTACACATGCAACAATTTTAGACACAAGGAAGAATATTGCAGATCAAGAGTATCATCACATAGACTTCCTAACAAACTGATGAATATTCTAAGAAGAGATGAAAAACATATATGTTACATGTTCTATTTGTGGGACTATGGACATATGGTGGTGAATTGTCGATTAAGTAATCCTAGAAGTATTCTTGGACCTTAGAGGACAACAGGCATGACATGTTTTCATTGTCACAAGATTGGACATCTAGCAAGATATTTTTGGCACATGAACCAGTCACCAAGAAATGAAGGAAGAAAATGTAAAAAGACTATTAATCCTGAAGAAGTAAGGAATGAGGTGAAGAAGATATGGGAAAAGAAGGAAGAAAGAAAAGAAAATGGTAGTGCATCAACAGGTAACCGATATTTATCCTATTTCTTAGGGGATTCATCCTCAAACTAAACAAGTAATTATTTCTTAGGGAAGGAATTCCATTGTTATAAATTACCTTATAATGATGAGCGGTAATATCTATTGGCATAATGAGATGCATTGATGTTGGTTCTAATGTATTACATAGAGTTGAGTTGTGAAATGTACTTGTTCATCACTGACATTATCATTTGTAAATGTTATGTGTTAATGTTACTGTTAGTACTAACCAGTGGAGGTTGCAATCAATGATAAGTATAATCAATAAAGAAAGTGATATCAATAAATTGCATTTATTGCATTGTACCTAATATTACCATTGGATATGTTTTGGGTAAATAAATATTGAATTTAACCTATTTATTACTCACATTGAATTTTAAAGAGCGGTTATCAGAACAAAGAGTGAGTACTCAATGTGATTGATTGTGAGATTTGTTTTAGAAAAATTCATGCAGAGAATTGATTAATAGATTTGAGAACCCTAGCTGAGTGATTGAGTAGAGTGGTGGTTAGTTGAGAATATATTAGAAGTAATTTGTGATTTAGGGAAGAAATTTAAATATCTATCATGGCATCATAAATTGCAACACCAAAGTTGATTGAAATCACCAAGGAACCCAAACCAGAACACAAACTATGTCCATTGAAGGATACTGAAATTAATAAAATGGGTGCCCTATCCCTAATTCCACCTAGGGTATTGTTGATTGAGGATGTAAGAACATTTATACATTGCAAAAAAATTTATCTTGGAGATGAACATATTCAAGATGAATACCTGGCTATGTGTGATAATGGAGAATTGAAAGATGAGTTCAAACACCTTCGAAAAAAGGGTTTGACCCATCTACTGGATTTTCCAAAAATATTCAAGGAGGAATGGATATGTTATGTTCTAATCTGATTTCATGACCAATTCATCTGCATGGAACAATATATCAACATAACAAAGGATTTGATATCTGATTACTGGATTGTCTGTTGATGGGGAACCATGTACTATAAGGAAAATTTTGGTGCAAATGGTGGCAAAGATGAAAAAGTTAAGACAAGATCATCATAAAATGATGATTGATGACATTGAGGATCAAGAAGTTAGATTCACTTCAATGATTGTGGGATACAAATTCTATCAATCTAGTCAATTGAATAGTGTGCCCTGCGGTGCTATTCATTTTGCATATTGGATTGTAAAGGAAGGAACAAGATATGACCTAGCTAAGATGGTTAGAACACAGTTACTAGAAAATATGAAGAGGGTCCAGACTAAAGAAAAAAAAAATCATTCAAATAGGGATCGCTATCGATATGTATGTTCTTCTATGTGCAGAACTATTTTCTTGGAAAAGGCAATGTTATTTGGAAAACTAATAGGCCTACAATTTATCAAATGAATGATTACATTGGTGAACTAGGAAATAACCTAAACCATATTATGTGTGGATACTTTAAAAATTTCCAAGAAAAAATATACAAGTAGTATAGGATACCCCCTCACATAGTTGAAAATTATATAGACACAATTTGTTTTCTAGTAGATAGCGACACATGTAAGATTCAAGAGGTTGAACCTAAAGTCTCATGGATATCGACAATGGGTTATGAGATAGATGAACATTTTCTTACCTTGCATATAGATGCATTGCTATAATTAGTAGTGAAAAAAATTGCAAAGAGATATGGAACATATGAAGAAGAATATCAGAGAATAACACTTGAATTGAAAAATCCTAGAGTAGAAAGAAAAGTAAAGAAGATAATAAGTCAATTGGAAGAAAATTTTTGAACAGGAGAAGCTAGCAGTTCCACAGTTGAAAAGAAGAAAATTCTTGAGGTATATGCAAAGAGGAAGAAGAATAAAAAGGAAGCAAAAACACCAGAACTACCATTGGTGAAGGAAAAAGAAGTGGATGAAGTTTAGGAGGGTCAATCCACTGACCCTAAGAAAACAAAAACCTATGAGAAGAGAAAAACTAGAGGTTAGACCAAGGCTTCTCCGAGAAAAATAAAGAAGAAGAAAAAATAAGAGGACAGTGAAAATATTGATTCTGATAAGGAGATCACAAAATTAGGTAAGTCTGGAAAGATAAGAACTATTGCAGATATTGTAAATGGAATAAGAGAATGTGGAACAATTGGTTACGCAAGAAATTTCAAGTTTGAGAAGTTCTTTGATGAAGAGAAAAAGGTAATTGATGATGCACTTGTATTTCATTTTCATAAACATATTAGAGTGCCTAATAACCTTAAAGGACATGTACTTGATAAATTACTTCATGCAATAAAAATATAAGATGGGAGGCAAGACTAAAAATAGAGAGAGGGATAAGAGAAAGGATACTCATGCTCACCATGCCACATTTTTCAACAAAAGCAATGGATAATCCACTTGAAACATATCAAGGCATATTTAGAATTAGTCATGGAACTAGACTCATTCTAACTTGTAAAGAACAAGAGTAAGATGAAGCAGTAACAACTTGGAAAAGGAAATTCAACATTGACCAACCTCAACCACTAGTCCCTAATAACCTTAAAGGACATGTACTTGATAAATTACTTCATACAATAAATATAAGATGGGAGGAAAGACTAAAAACAAAGAGAGGGATAAGAGAAAGGATACTCATGCTCACCATGCCACACTTTTCAACAAAAGCAATGGATAATCCACTTGAAACATATCAAGGCATATTTAGAATTAGTCATGGAACTGGACTCATTCTAACTTGTAAAGAACAAGAGTAAGATGAAGCGGTAACAACTTGGAAAAGGATATTCAACATTGACCAACCTCAACCACTAGTCACAAATACCTGAGAGTATTATAATTGAAGACATCACAGACACACCTGATAATAAAGATGACATAATGGACACTCTTGCTTCCCCGTTGGGTGGAAATAATGATGATGAATCACAACTCCAACCACCACTTGAAGTAAATCCTATTGTTATTACTGATGATGTGGTTGATACTGAAGTAAACAAAGTTGAAGAAACTAAAAAGAGTAAAGATCCTGAATAGTTAACTGAGACCACAGATCAACTGAAGGATAAAAAATCAAGAGGAAAAGCAAGAGAAATAGGCTAAACAATAGAAAGAACATGAAGGAGCTCAAGAGGCAGATAAAGAAAAAGAGACGGGAGAAGAAAAGGACACAGAAAATAAAGAAATTTGAACAAAGTCAAAGTGGAGATGTTGCTACTACTATAGCATGATAGATCCCAGGAGAAACACTTGACGATACCATTGTTCAAAGAAAGAAAGGAGATGAAGGAAAAAATAATAGGAGTGAAAATAAATCAAATGATAAATAGGAGACACCCAAAGGTGATGAATAAACCATTAAGGGAAACACCCTAGCAGCTCACAAGCAATAATAGAGGACAAGAATAAATAGAAAATAAGTGAAGAGGAATAAGATGATGAAGAGGAAGATGAAGATGATGAAAATGATCCTAAATTTGAGATACTAAAAAAGGATCCTAAGATAATGAAGTATAAGGAGACGTTATTGTATTCACAGAAGTTTCCAGAGGAATTTGAGAGAGACATAGTCAAAAGGAAGAAACAAAAGAAAAGAATATTAAGGAAAACTATCAATTTACTTTCTAATTTATTACCTAAAGTAAAAATTAATGAGGATGAGTCATTCATTGATCATCTCAAGACACAAGTTGATGCTATCAATAGTTCTGATCATGATCTAGAAGCTAAAATTGTGAAGAGCGTAGAGAAGAGGTTAGAGCAAGAAATAATAGAGAAACTGTTACAAAAGATTGCTCTAATCAAAGTTTCACTATTTGAGATTGTAAACAAGATGCAGGATGCACTAATAGAAGCTGGTAAGTTATTTGGAAAGATATGTACTCCTACAAATTTTACTGAAGAAATTAAGGTTAAGTTAGGACAGCTTGAGAGTGAATTGGCCACAGATGTGAGGAATTTGGACCCATTGAACTCATCAATGATGGAGCATACAACCAAAATGAGGGAAATATCATTTAGAGAAAGAGAACTTTAGGAAAAACAAGATAGAATCAGCATGACATTACTTTAGTTACAAGGTATGTTAACCCCTCATATGGACATAATGCAAGCATATCTTAAGAAGACTAAAGAACTTATTTCCACACCGGAGATGAGCACCATGGACAGCATGGAGAATTTGGCATCTGACTTACATGGTCAGTATATTGCACAGAAAGCTTTAAATGAACCATGGGAACATTTATTAGAAAATGAAAAAGGCAAGGTCAAGTTTTTATTTGACAAATTGTGAGAGGTAAGTATCATTGTATACCATTTTTATTATAATCTTTGGCATTGTTGCCAAAAAGGGGGGATAATTAATAAGACAAAGTATAGAAAATGGGGGAGATGTATGAATAAGTAAGTATAAGGGAGAATAGTAGAAAATAGTAGAAATTTTGGAGTAGATAATCTTAGAAGAGAAGTGATATGTACAGTTGTATAAAACTGAAGGAGAATCGATGTAGGGGGAGTAAGTGATACTCAAATTTTGACATTTTGAAGTTTTTTCCATAAATGCCAAAGGGGGAGAATATTGGTTGGAAAATCATAATGAGGTCATTGATGATGATTTTGGAATTTATGGTTGTTATTGTTGGAAAACCATTACATCGGTGAAAATATTTGTGCCAAGTATGAGAAGTTACACTAATCGGTAAATAGAGATGCCCAACAGGTAAACAGAGTAGATAATCAGTACATTGAAAGGCAACCGGTGAACTATGCTATCGCTAAGGAACAAATGGGTAAAAGGAATAGGTAAAGCCTTATTGGAAAATAGATAAGTCAACAGGTGAAGACCAAGTGGTAAGAATAAAAAGGTCCATTATCGATGAACTAAAAGATATCGGTATACTGGAATATAATCTGTGAATGAGAAAGACTATCGGTGGATAGGTAAACAAGTAAATAGGCAAATGGGTGAACTATTAGCATGTCAGAAAGATAAATAGGTAAATGACAGAAGACAATACACAGTTTTAATTAATTGGTCAAATCATTCATGTTGGAGGCAAATTCACTAAACTTGGACAAAAGGTAAAACATAGTGCAAAGTTAAAGGAGATGATTGAAGAAATTTATTGGAACTTGTGCATAGATTTGATTATGATTCCAAGGTATGTTTAACAAATAGGAATAAAGGAATATTGGACATTGTAAATGACAACATAGATGTTCATCTAGCTGATGCGGTGAAAGATAAATGTTTTTGCAAAATGTATTGAGATTTTAGTAACATGTTTGGATGGATTGGAAACCCTAAAGTGGTTTTACATCTAGCAGTAGAAACTGTATAAGAAGACAGAGTTGGTAATAAAAAGGAGAGTTAAGAAGGAAAAGCTGAAGTTGTTGATGATAAGTTGAAGATTTGATTAAAGAGATGCTACAAAAGCAAGGACAAATTAAGGACAAAGCATAAAGGATCTGATCAACATAACAAAGTTCAAATAACATTTCATTTATTCTTTTTGTATTCCTAATAGTTTCAGCAAGTTCTAAATCCTTTAAGAAAGCTAGTCTTTGACAGGACTTTATTTTAAATCTCTTAATAGGGTGAACACTATAATAGTGGGATAAAATCCCTTAGCAGGGTAGTTTGTAATAGGACTTCTAGATACATCTAACAATGTATCAGTCACTCCTAATAGGGTGATTTAGCTAGAAAGTGACATTTGTATCTCTTAACTAAGCAAAACATTTCTACTGTAGTGAAGAATAGTGGGTGTCATCCCCACAGTAGTTAAGCCCTCTAACCAAGGGTTTCTGCGATACCAAAATTGAGGTGTTATGTGTGTGCATGTGATTTTATTGGAGTTGTTACATGTTTACTTTACTCTTTCAGTTATATGTTTGATGTTATGGAAGTTTATTTCATTTCTATTTAAAGGAATCAAAAAGAGTTTCAAAAGTTTTATAATTACTGATTCACCCCCCCCCCCCCCCCTCCGCCCTCTAGGTACCTATTGTTTCCAACAGACCCAGGGTCATATGTGATAGAAAAATATTAACCAATCTAACATACACAAACACTTACTCTCAATTTTCATTTTAGCACATGTTTATTTACTATATTAGTTAGCATTAATCAATCTAATCATCAATTCAAGCTCTTATTTATCAAATCTTTTGAGTTACAGTTGATTTATTTATCTTAGATATTTTGTAGATGGTTTTTTATTTGTCCTTTCACCTTATTGTTTCATATATAATATTTTTATTGCTTCCATCTTTTATTTCATATTTGAAATTAATCCATACCTTCATCTCCCTTCTATTTAGGGTTTGGCTATTGTGTATCCTTTGCTTTATTCATTATTTGTTGATTTTTATAAATCTTTCACTATAGGCTATAGATCCTTATGAGCCTCCATTTCAAGATTTATTCATGCACATATCAAGGAACCCGATTGATTCTTATGTGTTGATCATAGTTTACATCATCATCTTTTATCACAATAATGGCACTCGATGTCCATGCATGAGATTGTTGAATGCTTTTGTAAGTTTTCATCCTTTATTGACCTTATTCGCACCTTCTCATCTATTTTACATAATTTTACATTATATGACTACATGAATTATGATGATTATACACCTTGTGTGACAAATTGTGATGATAATTTAGCCTTTGAATCTAATGATACATTTGGAGATCTAGGTTAATGTGTTATTGCCATATTTAGTGAGGATATTTTTTCTTTCATGGTAATTATTTACATGAAAGGATAAAGATGGAAGCCAATAAAATTAAAAATGGATTTCTATCATTTTGTTTGAGTAAGATTAGATATATAGTCAAGATTAGATATCTAATTCAAGCTATCCAATGTCAAAATAATTTGTAAAGGTGTTTATAATTATAGATCATTCATGGAATAATATAAACAACTTAAGTAAACAATGGCTCTTTTCATGGAATAATATAAGCATTTCATGGAATTTTCTATAGCCTATGTGTTCCACGTCAATTTTTTAAGAGTGTATTAGGGTTCAAATGTTAATATTTAATAATATGATAGTGAGTAGGCTATGAAAGTACCTATGAAAAATGTATTTGTCTTTTATTGAATGAATGAAAGACCAAAAATTGTAATCTATTGTAAAAGGATGATTTTAATTGAGTTATGAATGAATAATATGTATTAATATTATAAATATAATGATTGAATTTGTATACATCTAAAAATGGCTCAAGAGAAATTAATTAAATATTATTATTTAATTAATTTTTACTCCTTTATCAATAAAGGAATTATTTTATTTATTTATGTGATTCATATCTAGTCTCTTCTAATTCCTTAGTCTTCTAAAGTTTCCAATTATTAAATAATTCTAAATTTTATAATTCCTCTCCAATGAAAAATTTAATCCAACTCATACTCCTTCTCACTCTCCACCTCACTCACATGTGGCTAAGAAAATTAAATGTTTCAATATTTAATTTTAACTATTTATCTCCAACATCATTCCCTAATCATAAGGAGAGAAAGACATAGGTGTCACCTTATCTCCATATTCCCTATTCTTAATAGATTTATTTCTCCACCTCATTATGGTCAAAGGTGAAGCATGAGAAATGTCGCAAGAGGCCTATCTTTTCTCTCACATTCCAACAACTTGGAATTATTCCTCCTTCTCATGGTCATAGAGAGAATCGTGACTTTTGGTTTCTCCCACCTTTCCCTCCACCTTGCTAATTTATGAGGAACTGTTATCTCTCAAAATTGCACCCTAATGCTAAGTCTTGAAACCTTAGCAACTTCTGGAGAAACATGGGAACAATCATGAGCTTGTGGGTAAACTCATAAGTGTGACTGAACCTCCGGGTTCTAGGCCGGCTTCCTGTTCTAGTAACTCACTCTATACTACCTGAAACTGACTCTTTTTTTATGGAGGAAATAGATAGAAGGATAACAAAAATAAAATCTATATCCTGAGTGGTGATGCACCATAAAACATATCTTTGAGGTCAACAAATAATCAACACATACTAAAAATGGTAATGAAAAGCTTCCTTGCACAACTCAATAGTTCACAATCCTTGCATCAGCAATTGATAAGAAGGTTAAAATAACAGTCCCTAAAAGGAGGATGAATTCCTCACAATCTAAAACTGCTTCTTAACAACACAACTTTCAACCTGCAAAAGACTGAAATACTTTTGTAGAAGGCATCAAAATGATACACAAGTACAAAAAGAAAAGAAGGCACAAACTAAAAATCACTGTTAAAAGGTGCTGCAAATCTGTATATCTCTCTGAATAATTGGTTACAAAAAGTCTCTGCTTCTGTCAAGAACTCTAAAAAAATTACAAGAACAGCAAAGCAAAGAAGAGAAGAACCCCTAAAAAAGAGTCTCAACCCTATACTTATAGGAATCTTCCCAGCCTTAGCCTCTCAAAATATCTAAAAATATCTAAAAAATAATATCTCAGCCAATTCTTATCCTCATCTCATGACTCAACACTTAGTCAGATATTTTGTGAAATATCTTACTTAGATTTTTTAAAAGTAAAATAAATATCTTATTCTAATTTATAAATATTAAATAATTATTTATCCATTTCTTTAATAAATATCAGAGATATTTTATTAAATAAATAGATTATAAGATATTTATTATTTATAAAAATTTAATAATAATTAATAATTAATGTATAATTTATTATTTTTATAAATATTTAATTACATTAATAATGTTAATTAAGTAATAAGTAAAATCACTTATTAACATCATTAATTGAATAATATTTATGAAAATAATAGATAATAAATTAATTATTAATAATTATTAATAATAATTTAGAATAAGATTTTTATTATAAACCCTTTTTAAAAAATCTAAGTAAAATATCACATTTGAACTATATTATTAAAATGATTTATAATGCATCATTTTAATAATATAGTCTTTACATTTAATACCATGGGACCTTTGGAAAAAGAAAATAAAGTGATTACAATTAATCACTTACCATAAAATGGTGTGAGTCATAAGAATGGGAAAAATTAAAAAAAAAGGCAAAGCCTTTTGATCCTTCACGTGAGCAAGGGATAAAGAATATCAAACCCTAAAACATTCATTTCATTTCATTTTTATTGGCTTTGCTAAGAAAGAAAACTCCATCCACCATGAAGAAGGAAATGAGGGTTTTGCTTGCAAATTTTTGCTTCTCTTGCTGCTCACACCATGATTGAGGGATGGTTGACTAATTTTCTTGCTGCATCCTCTCTATGAGCTTCCATTAAAGCTTTCCATGAAGTTTCCTTGTGGATTTATGAAGACTTCGAACTATGTATTGCAGATTTTGAAGGATTGAAGTAAGCTTCCTTCACGTTTCATGTTTCTTCCATATTTCACG
>BSBK01005567.1:270000-272500 GCA_027943335.1 Chamaecyparis obtusa | reverse complement strand
CTGGTGAACGGTCCTATGGAGGCCGAAATGAAGATTTGAAAAAGAAGGATGAGGCCAGTAGCAGTCAGAATCAGAGAGGAAACAATTCCAATCATTTCCAAGATCATAATAATAGAGATCAGAGAGGAGAGGAAGAGGACAAGATTCAGGAAGAGGAGGCTTCTGTGGAACATGTTTTCACTATGGAGAAGAAGGTCATAGGACATTTGAATGTCCTTAGGGCCAAGGCAGAACAAACAGGAGAAATGAAGGCCAGGCTAGAGTTGCACATGTAGATGAAGATGCCAGGTCATCAAATTCTAAAGATACTGAAAGAGGAGAAACGCTAATTAACAGAAGAGTCTTGCTGAGTGGTGAGAATGAACCTGAACAAAGAGGAGCCTGTTTCGCACTAGATGCAAGTGTGAGGGTAAATGCTATGATGTAATTATCGATAGTGGGAGCACTAACAATTTGGTGTCAGAAGAGATGGTGACAAAGTTGAAGCTCAAGAGATAGAAACACCCACATCCATATCAGATTGCCTGGGTGCAGGATGACCACAAGTCATGGTCAGTGAACAGTGCCTGGTAAAGTTCAAGATCGGCAGGTACCAAGATGAGGTACTATGTGATATCATCTCTATGGATACATGTCATATGTTGTTGGGTAGACCGTGGTAGTTTGAGAGATGTGTTGTACATGATGGTCATGCAAATACCTATTCCTTAACAAAGGATGGAGGGTGACATAAGCTAAAGCCATTGAAGGAGACCGAAGAAAAGGTATGTGGTAATGCAAGAATAACTTTTGTTGATGGAAGAAAATTCCTACATGGGATGAGGCATGAGCATGTGTGTTTTGCTTTAATTCCAAAAGCTGGTAAAGAGGAAGTAGAGGATGTACCTGTAGAGGTTGCAAATTTGTTCAATGAGTTTTAGGATATTGTATCTGATAATGTACCTGATGGATTACCACTGGTAAGGAAGATCAATCATCAGATGGATTTGATTCCAAGAGCCAGTTTTCCAAATAAGGCAGCACATAGAATGACACCAGCAGAAAGTGAGGAATTGAACAGACAAGTACATGAGTTGTTGCAGAAAGGATTGATCTGTGAGAGTCTGAGTCCTTATGATGTACCAACGGTATTAGCGCCAAAAAAGAATGGAGAGTGGAGGATGTGTACAGATTCCAGAGCAATAAACAAGATCACAATCAAGTATAGGTTTCCATTGCCATGAATGGATGATATTATGGATTGTTTGAGTGGAGCTATGTATTTCTCAAAGATAGATCTGAAGAGTGGATATCACCAGATTCGGATAAGAGAAGAAGATGAATGGAAGACTACCTTCAAGACAAAGGAAGGACTGTATGAGTGGTTAGTCATGCTTTTGGGCTAACCAATGCACCGAGCACTTTCATGCGGCTCATGAACGAAGTTTTGAAAAACATTTCTCTGTAAGTTTGTCATTGTTTACCTAGATGATATTTTGATCTTTAGCAAGACATTGGAGGAACATATGATGCATATTCGTATGGTGTTTGAGAAGCTAAGAGATGAGAAATTGTTGATTAATTTGAAGAAGTGCAGTTTTGTGAAGAAAGAGTTAGTGTATTTGGGATTTGTAGTTTCAGCAGAAGGTCTAAAAATAGACCTAGAGAAGGTACAGGCTATCCTTGAATGGCCTACTCAAGGAGTGCTACTAAGGTAAGATCTTTTCATGGTTTGGCTAGCTTTTATAGAAAGTTTATTAGAAATTTTAGTAGTATTTGTGGACCCTTGACTAAAACAATGAGATGGGATAGAAAAGAGTTTAAGTGGACTAATAGGGCAGAAAAGAGTTTTCAATTGTTGAAACAAAAAAATTATAGAACAACCTGTTTTAGCACTTCCATATTTTATTAAGGTGTTTCAAGTAGACTGTGATGCTAGTGGTACTGCAATAGGAGTTGTTATGAGCCAAGAAGGTAAACCTGTTGCTTATTTCAGTGAGAAGTTAAATGATGCCAAGAGAAAATATTATGTCTATGATCAAGAATTTTATGCTATAGTTCAGGCATTGAAGAAGTGGAGACATTATCTACTTCCTAAGGAGTTTGTTTTGTATACTGATCATCAAGTTTTGCAATATTTGAATAGTCAAGGAAAGTTGAATCAAAGACATTTGAAATGGGTTGAGCTTTTGTAGAGTTATACATTTGTTTTGAAACACAGAAGTGGAAAGTCTAACAGGGTTGCAGATGCGCTTAGCAGAAGGCAACTATTGCTAATAGAGATGCAGATTGAAGTGGTTGGGTTTAAGAAACTCAAGAATTTGTATCTAGAGGATCCTGACTTTAGGGGAAGCTTGGAAAGCTTGTACAGAACCTATTACTCTAGACAGGACAAAATGGCTGGATTTCATCATCCAGGATGATATGCTATTCAAAGAGAGTCGGTTATGCATTTCACAAAGTTCTATGAGGAGAATCTCATCAAGGAGAAGCATAGTGGAGGATTGGCTGGACATTCTGG